>JABFOV010001151.1:0-27474 GCA_022817685.1 Aradophagus sp. ZL-2020
CGGCAACGCTGGTGCCAATTGGCGCCCCAGAGCGCCAGTTGACGTCACTGATCGTTCATTCGATCGTCGACTGTTCAACCGTGCGGAGCTCTGATACTCGAAAATAGGATAATGCATAATATTTCAGAACACAATCAACGACATTGCTAATATCATTGTTATTGATTGTTTTTCGAATATTCTACATTATGCGCTGCCCGTATCGCCGCCATTTTTGTTTAAGTCATCCCGCCAAAATAATATTCTTTATGGTCGCCGTGCGAGAGTTCGTAAGTAGCATTGATTCATGTAATGTTTGGAATGAGCAGAATAGTGTAAAATATGTTGAAATTATTGAAGTGAAAGTTTTAATTAACTAAATGAAAAGTTTGTAACTGCGACGGTGGCGCCAGTCGGCGTCCCATGGCGCCAACCGGCTCCACCGATACCGTCATTCAGTTTTCTAGTGCGGCGTGCGGAGCTCTTTTCCATGAAAATAACCTTAATGCATATAATTTCACAATTTATGAAATACGAATGTCATTGTAAAGGATATTTTCATTTGTTTTGAATAATCTGCATTATGCTTAGTTTTCATGTATTAGGGCGGACTTTTATTCCGCCGCTAGTGTGACTGTCTCTCTTTTACTGGAATGTTTCTGAGCTGCGCCGTCGTCGCGCGAGAGTTCGTAAGTAACTATAACAACAGTTTCGCATTATTTAAGTTTATTTTGTTTTTATTATTTTTGTTATCATTTTTTCGTCGGTAAACGCTCGTATTTAGTGGGAGTAAGTGTGAAAAATTGTTTGTCGGTGTGTTCGTAAATGTCGTAGATTATTTTGCGTAGAGTATCGCTAGATCGAATTCAGTAATAATATTTGCATATATTCGGGACGTTTCTGATAAGGTCCCACAGCCAATAAAGACAACAACAACAACAACAAATAAAATACATTTTACTGCTTTCCTGTTGTTTTGTCCTTGTTTTTAATGAAGGTACGGTGATTCCAGTTTTCAAATATTTAATATTAATTAAATTTTTTTTTTATTTATACTATAAATCATTAAAATGACGACTATAACCTACATCAATTTTTGCATTAATTATTTTAATAATATAATTACGACTATCATTTTCTTTTATTATTACTATTATTATTAGAATTTTTACGTTTATTAGTGTCATTCTTTTCATATAGTTTATTACCTATTAACTATTTTATTTATTTATTTGTATGCAAAATATAAGTTGGCATATTTACATATGAAGAAAGTTCCAAACGTTTATCAACGAATTTGAACTTAGAAAACTGTTGAGTAAAATTTATTGTCGTTTTTTTTTTACAATTAACTGTAAACATTGAAAAAAAGCACAAAATCTTTTGAATAATTATCTTTAATCAATTATATATTTTTTTTTCGTAATATTTGTACAAAAAATGGAAAACAAAATTGTACTTTGCATGTTTTTATTTCTAAGTTAAAATTTATTAATAGAAAAAAAGTTTGAAACTTACTTCACATATTAATATTTTTAAAGTAATTTTGATATCTTTAGAAGAAATAAATAATTCGGCAATGTTTTTTTTCACTTTTATTTTTACATTTATTATTATACATACACAAAAAAAAATTTTATAATTCAGAGAATATTAATTGTATACGAAATATTTTAACATTAATATAAATGACTTTGGGTATACATTTAACAACAACTGTGACTCAGCTGTTATATTAACGAATAAACATGAGTACTTTTAAACAAGTTAATAATTTTATAGACAATGCACAATGAAACAATTATTTTTGTTGCCAACTTTGCCAATTTATATAATTATCATATTTTTGTGATTGTAAATTTTACTATCACTGTAAATGTAAAAGTATATAAATCTTTGTTGTATCATTGGCAACATTAATAATTTTTTACAGTATAGTATAAGTTCAATAAATCGTGGATCACAGTGAGCTTGATTGTTGAGTTAGAATTATTTTGAAATATTTTCCATACATTTTGAGTTTGAAACATATTAAAGAAATATTAATAGACAATTTAGTCACACATACACAATGACACATTGATACTTTACAATTCCACTGTAAGGACCTGCCAGAATGATTTAAATATTTATTCGTTGTTTTTTCTTAAATATATTTTAAAAATATAAATATTGAAAAATATAAATATTGAAACACTGAAAAATAACTTATTTTAATGTGACTGGAGAATAAAACTTTTTTTTATATATATATATATATAAAATAAAAACGTTTTGTTTTAAACAGAAAAGTGTTGTATACATTCAATTTATTATCAGTGTAAACAATGCTTAGGTATTTCTTGGAACATTCTTAGATTGCTTAAATGTTTACATTTAAATTGATTTGTTTTGTAATATTTTCATAATGTTAAGTCAAAACATTTTTGTTTTAAAAACGTTTTGTCCTTCAGTCACATTTTATTCTATTACAAAGACAACGACGGTTTTATTACAAGATATGTATATATTTATAACCTAACATTAAATATATTTTGTAAACAAATAAAAAAAATAGTATTCGGTGGAAAAGAACAATGGTTGATTTCACATTGTTTTAAGAAATGTTGATTAATTTGACTTTTCTTTAGAGTATTTATAAGATTATTCCCTGCTTCATTCAAAGGCGAAAGATGTCATCAAATCGAAAAATCTATACTTTTTTTTTTTTTAATTACAGTTCATTTTCGTTTGATTTTATAATCAAATTTCTGACTTGCTTCATTATATATAATTTAGTCTTAATATACATGCAAGTCATTTGTAATATTTCAGGTACTTATTGTAACGACAATTATTTCGCACATCTGAAATAAATAACTGTATATTATCCCTGTTTGAAAATAAGACAAAGAGAATAATTCCATCATATTTTTTCAGTTCAGTACCTTAACGACGACGAAATATTAATGTATTTCGTTTCAAGCATCGGAGATTGGAGGGACCATCAAGTACAGGCGATTCTTTACTAAAAAGGCTGTCTGTTGGGCACGACGAACGACGAACAAGTATTGACAGTTGAGTACCTACAAAAATAATTATTCATAAATCTTTCTTCTTTAAAGAATTCATTGATACATGAACTTTTGCAATTACTTACTGACGGTGCCACGTTTGCAAGTACACTGATTTACACTTATGGGCGATCTGAGGATTACATTTCTACTACCGTGGTTATTATTCCCATTACAATTACTTTTTGGACGAGAAAAGTTTTTGTGGATATTAAAAGTGTACCTTCTTTTTGGGACAACGTTTTTGACAGCAATTATCTCCTTCATGTTTTGAAACAGACAAAAATTTCTGTATTTTTTATGCATCAACTTACATTATTAATTCTATAAATTATTTATTCACTTATATTCATCAATACAACGTTGGAAGATACTTTTGAATTATGTCAAGAATAAAAATACTAAATCCTCAACAGCTCTCTTATAAAATAAAAATAAAAATAGTATATCGATTATAGATACCATATTTTTCAGGAGATAGAAGTTGACTCTTTCCACTATTGCACTGATCATCAGACCGATGAGCACTATCTTGAGATTCACTTCAGTGACATAAGGGAAAGAGTCTTCCTCGCCTTCCACGCTGTCGTTCTCTGGAATTTCTTCCTCGATGTTTACATTTGTACATCTAGTTTGAACCACGCCTCCTCTTTTCTTATGAGGATGACAGACTTTCCTCGTCATAAATTTTCTCGTGATGTGGACATCCGGTTTGTCCATTATTACTTTCTTGCTCGCCGATTTTTTCACAGCTGTTCGTACGCAATTCTTATCGTAACTGTCCATGTAACAATATTTCATTAAATGACTGTACTCGTGGTGACATTTGTTCAAACTACGGAAATCTACTTCCACTACTTTTTGTTTAATCAAAGGCTCTTCTTTTAAGCTCACGTTTGCAATCTCAGTCTTGTTTTTGCTTTGTTCAAACTTGCCGTGGAAAAGTATTTTTACAGGTATAGCGAGTAGTGCGCAAAATATTAGAAGCGTTAAAAAAATAGACACGTGGACCACTAAAACTGACACTTGATTCATATCTGCTCTGCTTTGTTGATGAGTTGATTGTGCGTGTTTGATGATATTTAAATTACAAAAAAAGGATGATAATTCGTAATTATGTCATTATGTATGGTCCACATATTGATGGTTGATTGAATTTCGGTGACGAAATATTAAACTCGATTGTAGATTGTCACACATTAATTCGTTTTTAAAAAATCAAAACGTATTTTTTTATATCTCAAGTCGGTATGTGCAGGTTTTATTTTGAAAACATTCAGATTGCACGGTCGTGTTAGTAGTTGGAAACGATATTTCACTGTGTCTGTAACTAAACTGGGTTCACAGTGGCATGATTTCATGGAAATTCATGAAAATATGCAGCTGAGATGAACTGTTGTGTCTTTCACTAGAAAACCTACGCGTCAACTGTTGCGCTTCGTTGAAATTCTGAGCTTGAAAATACCCGGATATTGATTGTAAGCACGAGGTATTGGCGCATGCCCTGAAAGTCTTATATTTTGAACTGTTCCAGGGATCCTGCGTCAAGGACAAATTGTGAAATTTAATATAATCATGAATTATTTATGTTATTTAAATATTTACTTTTATACATACTTGCACTTTATTATTGAAATTTTAAAAGATTACACGTTAAGTGTATTTAAATGACTGTAAGCATTAGATTTCCTCGAAAAACTGAAAATAAATTAATTCACTTATTAGCTCATTTTAATGAGTTAGATGAGTTTCTGGATTCAATTTCGCAGAAAATTAGTTGTAAATAACCGTTCAATATTCGACGGCTTTTTCGTTAATATCCGTCCTTCTATACTGACGAAATTAACAATGTCTTATATATGTGGCTGTGATTTTAGTACAATTGTAAAATGTGTAGAAAGCAAATTTATATAAACAATTTAAGCCTTATTTTGTACATTTATATGGGTGCTTAAACAAAAGTTCAACAAATTATAAAATTGTTAATAAAATCAAATTTTACACAGCAATTGAATACAATTGATAATATTATCTCGTGTTTAAAGTTCCTGAATATTTTTGATACATGTTTCACATTTCCTAACAAAAACTGTTTTCTTAAGATAATTTGGTATTTATATTATATTAGGAAATATGAGATAGTTACTTAACTACAGAAGAAAGAGAGGTTGTTGACTACATTTTCGAAGAAAATTATTCCTTATTTGATAATAGTTTCAATTTAATGTAGAATTGTTATTGACATTCTATTTAATTATTCAAATCATATTTCACAATAGGTTACTTTAAGTATTCAGTGCTTTATTAAGGATTCATTTTTTTTTTTCAGTGTGCAGTATCAGTGATTAAGCAAACCAATGGTCAAAAATGAAGTGAATCTACATACAGATGCATACAGATTCAGAAATCCCCATAATTTTGCTGGTGTACGTGAGTAGAAAATGTGTAAAACTCCAAGTTTTTTGACATTCTTATTCATGTTAACACATAATACTCTACAAGCAAATACTATTATTTTAATATTCCTGAAACATTTTTAGAATATTATAATTCTAAAATATCCATGGAATATTAATTAAGAGCATGTATTACACATTAATATTACACTCTAGATTTAGAGTATTTTTAAATGGCATTCATACATCACTGAATTAATTAATACAATTGCAATGAAACTGTTCTTTACTCTTAAGAGAATTCAGTTTAATAACAAATCTGAAGTTGTGCATTGAATCATTATTGAATTATTTATACTTGTAATTTAACAATCACAGAAGAACTTTTAACAATCACCAAGAACTTTTAATTAATGAAGTTTTTATTGTAAATTTTTATAAACATTTATGCCACTTAAACTAATTCGTGTAATTAATTTGTAATACATTTTTTAAATACAATTTTCTTGTAGGATAATCTTAATGTTACTCAAATTTACTATTAAAACAAATTGCCGTGGATAATGCTAAGGGTGATTAAATATCAGTAATATAATCGGGCAGTTTTTATATTTGTTTTGTATTTTATTCATGAACATAACGACATACGTACATACCATGAGAAGGTTTACGAGGGGTGGGGGTGCATTATAGTTATCGTTTGATACATGTAGATATCAAGACTTTGCTTATTCATAATTGACGCCTTGCGATGAACACTATCTCCCGGCAATATGCCTGCGTAAAATAAATAAGTATTGGTCTGAAACATTTCACCTGACCAGTGATATTTCATCACTAAAAATAGCCAATCCAAAGTAATGATTTCCATATTAATTAAAACGATTATTGCGGGCATTTTTAAATACAAAACAATTAAATCCGTCAACAGTTGTGATTTATTTGTTATTATATGCTTACAACTTGAAGCCAAGACTGGAAATAAACTTTTCATTGCATAAAGCAAAATAGAGTTATCTATATTGTTTTTAAATTTAATTCATTATGGAAATCCAGTAATGAAACTTTACATTATATACCCAAATTATTTTAAATCATCAATTACTAATTGTAGTTTTATATAATTTATGATCATCTAGTATGGTGATCGTTATAAAATTGGTAAACAAATTTAAGTTATCAATTTTATCTTTTGAAATTTAATTCCAATTTAAATTAAGTAGAAATATTTGATTATTAATTAGCTGTATTTTTATAATTTATATATATATATATATGTACATATACATATAAAATGGTTTTAGTAAAAACTTTACTGAAATTCTTTAAAAAATAGAATAGTATTTTATATTACAAATGTTTTTGAAAAAATAGATTTACAATTTTATTAAATAATAATAAGATTTGTATTTTATACGCATCAATGTATAGAGTAGTTTTCAGTTTCGCATCAGTGTATGTCGGGAAGTGAGAATTCAGGGGCAACGCATATCTGATATTTATTATCCGAGTTCGTAATTATAAGAAGACAAGATAATAATATATTTGTGAATAAGTGATGGTCTACTTGAACTCGTTTTTATTTTATCGTGAAAACGATTTCAGGTGCACTGTTCAAACAAAATAAAAAAATATACAGTATTGTTATGAAAAACAATGAACTTTATTCAAAGCGGTTAAAATCTAGCAAAGTTATGGAATATGATTAATGAAAAATTTTAGACTGATATTTTAAAAATATTAGGTAAATTATCAATATTAAATGAAATTTATAAACTCAGTAGTGAAAAATTTTTAACTATCGAGATATATATAAATTTTTTCACGATTTAAAAATTGAAGAAGAAATATTTCTGTCTCAACAAAAAATTTTTTGTCATAACTGCAATTCTAATTCTTCTTTTTTTTATTATTAATCAAATTTGACATTTATATCTGGATACTCGAAAATCAAGTTACTCTAAAAGTAATTCACTCAACTAATGAGTATTAATAATAAGTGAAGGTTTGCTTGATTCGCGCGTGAATGAATGACTTTCACACATTCAAATTTAAAAGGAATTAATTAAGGAACCATGTGGCAATGCGACTCACGCAATTAATACGATTGCAAAGTTAAATAAGATTGATATTTATGTCCAATACATAAACGTTCGTTGCATTTCACGAAGTGTTTTGTTGAAACACGTGCAACGTAAAAGTTGCAAGCGCCGTAAATCGAATTCCACCGTATAAACTATTTCTGTTGGTCATCAGTTTGTGCCGGACTTTTTCGCGGGAACTGCCGCGATCGGATATTTCGATTTTTCAAAAGCAACCTCAATCCCCCCCGGATTCCTCGAATTTCATTTGACACGAACCGTCAAATGAACGTTATAAACGCGCGGCATTAAAAACTGGATAGTAATGAATATTTAATGCGAATGTTATCAAAATATCAAACGAAAATGATTGTGACTATTTTAATAAGGATATAATCGAGGCATACTCTTGCGCGCCTATACCGGCAGAAAGACAGGTACCTTGTCGCATTCCACGCACGTTGTCGTTCGGCCATAACATCCACGTTTTGAAGCGCCAGGAACACGCAAGGTGGCACTTAACGTCCGATCGTCCTTCTCGATGTTCCTCACTCTTTTTGCCGTCTTCCCTTTTTTATACATTAATCTCCGCTAAAGAAATCACTACGAAATCAACGTTGCATCTTGCATGACATTTAATAAACCATGCGTGAAACGATCAAAGAGAAATTTTCTAACTTATGCGTCTGCTGGTGATACCGCAGTTCAACATTTATAAAATTGCAGATTTCTCCATTTTCTTGCCAGGCGTTGAGTATGGCGGTATCGTAATGTTTATCGGCGACAAAAAGTTCAACCTGGAATTGCGAAAATGTAAATGCAGCAGCTTCCTTGTGTTGGTCGTTTTCTTGCTATACTCGTTTTCATTCGTTCATGGGGGAAATCATCATTGAAACGTCTTCAAAAAAAGGTTACCAGTAACGATTTAGTAATTTTCTTTTAATTAACTCTAACCTTGTTATTATTGGGTAGTCGAGTTTCAGATGACGATACTCCAGTTACTTCAATTTAATTTTCGATTAATTTTTGCGAAATTGCAACTATCTACTTCCACTACCTGAATATCGATTTCATCTATTAATTAATATTAATATTAATAGTTGGTTAATCTTTTCCTACAATTAACTCCCAAATATCTTCGTCCTCCTTCGCTAATAGCACTTCAATCATTTTAATGCTATGGTTAAACGAAGACCGTCGTCCAAAATATTCGGCCAACGGAACCTTTTTCAGAAAGTTCTTTTAGCAGAAATACAAGCAAATTGAATCGTCGGCAACGCCGCGATAATGAACGGAACAGATGTAGGCGCGTAACAAATTCAAAAAGTTGTAACTCGTCTTTTTCCCTTCCTTTTCGGCCGAGAGTCGCCACTTAGACGGTGCAACTTGCAGCAGATGATTCCGAGGCATAAAGTCCGCGTAACATTTGCTGCAGCGTTTACAGCCGCAGGCCGCAAGCCCGGGGGAGCAGGCGAGAACAGAGTCGCAATTTGCGTAATTGCAATGCTGCTCTTTCGCTCCAAAGATCTTACGCCTCGTGCCTCGGGCTCCCTTGCTTCGTACTCCAATTGCCCCTTCCCGACGCGCGTCTTTTATAACACATTCAACGCGAGCCTTCTAAATAAGACGCGTCCCTTCCCCCTACTGCATTTCTCAAAATAATGTCGAAAGAAATCCCGAGCCCAACAATTTTGATAACGTGGAAAAATGTGGCCAACATTTTGCGCCCGGGCATGTTCCGAGATTGAATGGCCGGCCGAATGAATGGACGGATTTTTTGCCGAGCGTTCATGTTTCTTTGAGAAGACATCTGCAGGTTGTTCGTGGAAGATTTCGCAAACTTGCAAATTCGACGAATAAGGAGGGCAAGAAAGGAGGAGGAGAAGAAATGTGTATATCGTGGCAATATTGAACAGGACAGAGCGGCAAAAAGGACGATCGGAACTAACGAGTGAAGGGGGGGGGGGGTTAGTTATTAATAAAGTCATATCTGAAATTCGCTACCGGACTCGTTTAGCGTCGAGGGGGAGCGAGAAGGACGGCGAGGCGCATAATCCGGGCGTAAAAGTGCGGCTAGAAATTTACGCGCGCGCGTAATTAGCGAGCCGGCGACTGAATCTCGTCGGGATATTCGATAATCGCGGTAATATATGTGCGCGTTGAGATAGGCCACGCGCGGCATTATATAAAGAAGGTTGCGAAATGTCGCCCAATTAACGGCGAATTGGAGCGCTCGCGTACTCGGCCGCCTTGCGACTTTAACGATTCGAACTTATACGGGTCCGGGTTTGAGCTTGAATGCCATTAGTGCGAGCCGGGCTCAAATACCGAGAGCATTCACCTGCCGACGGCGCGGCTGCGTGCGACATGGCGATGCCAAACTGGTTCAGAATTCGCGGCATTTTTTTCGCACGACGGCCGAAACATCTGCCACTAATCACGATCGGTAAGTGTCGCTTCGCGTGAGAGGAAAAATGATTTTATCGGGGATTAAAAATGCAGGCTTGGTCGGATGTTTATTTTTGCGTTGGTTCTGAGTCCGTTAATATTTCGTGAGCAACGTTTATGTTTGACAGTCGAGAGACGTTTTAGAGATCGTTTCGGTTGAAAAGTTGTTAGGCGTGGACCAAAGAAATTGACGGGAAGATTTAGTACAATTTTTTTAAAAGAATTCAAGTAAAATTTGCAAGTTCGAAATTTTAAATAAATTGGAAATTCGAAATTATCGGGGAAAATTGTGGTTGGATCAACAAAAGACATGTAGAATACTTAACGTTAAAATAATAAAAATATCATTTCCATTTATTTCGCAATTCTTACACTGAAAAAAAAGAATATACAATTGCAAAAAAAATAGTATACTTGAAAATTGACACTTATGTATGAAATTATTTAAAGTGAAATATACGTAAATCAAACGTATTTACTTGAAGTAATCATTTAAAATCAATCATGACTTACTTGAATGAAGTATATAATATTTTTAAATATATATCAAATTAAAATGACGTTTTTAAAAATTTAGGCCTCTTTATTGACTTCTTTATAGATTCAACGACATTTTCTTTCCCGGTGAATTTTATTATTGAAATCAATGTACATTTAATTGCAATTAAAAACTTATCGGTTTGAAGTTTGCGATATTACACGCGAGCAAAGCAACCCCACGTATGAGCTTCGTTTCAAGATAGGACTCTTATCTTGACGTGGAGGTAGGTCTTATTAGATTAATTCGACGCGCGGCCCTGATTGACGTAAATACTTCCCGACGAAATTGACGACAAAGGTCCGGTCCGCGTGGCTCTCGATCCATCTGTCCGACTAGTCTCGTATGCGTGTTTGCGTGCCCACCTTATACCGATCGTCCGATTTTTCCTAGATGAAGACGGAGACGCGGTGAAGGTCCTGCATCGTCAAACGAGTTTCGCGATACTCGAAGCCTGCGTGCATAAATAAATAATAACCGGAGTGGCCGATAGGGAGATGCAGGGATATCGGCTTATCGCAATGTCAATGCTCTTAAGCTTGCTCCGATTACATTCATTAAGGTCATTAACATTTGATCGGCGTGAGACTTGCTGTTCTTTAACCCCTAACGGATGTATCGCTTGTAGATGAGTATCGGCAAAAATGTCACACTTACGCGTTGTCGTTTGATCGACAGCGTGGATGTCATCTGGGTTTTAAAATTTCGGAATCCTCGATCATCAGGCAGTGGGGAGATTAATAATAAATCAGCTTCGTCGATCTTAGCCCGAAAATGAAATTACACTTTGGCGGTAAAAAAGCATTTTCGATGGGATACAGAGCTTAAATAAGATTTGGTTTTTTATTAATGAAAGTTGGAGTTTTATACTTTGAAGTTGGAAATTCAGAAACAATATGTTTGTAAATTAGTTTTGTTTTTCGTCTTACTAATACACCTCCAATCAGGAAAAAATCAGTGTCTGCCTAAAATGAAGCCTAAGCCTTTTCAAGTTTCATACTTAGAAAATTAGTGTTACAGGAATAAGATATCACTATATAACGTAATAAAAAGGTTGGACGTATATTATAATAATTCCAACGTACATTTCAGCCGAAACAGCTGAGCCCTGAAACAATCGATCCCTTGGAAAAAAACTGAAAAATATCAGATATTGTTTCTTGCATCTCCAGGAGAGTATAGACAAAGTTTTAGACCGAATAGTTCAGTTGTGACGGAAATTCGAAAAATCGGTTTTTTCGCCATGTGCTTCGTTTGGGTTGAACATTAGCTCATGAACATAGCATATGAACAAGAAATTTCGTACGTATATAATATACGAGTTAGAACTTTGCAAAATTATTGTACAATTTGTGTTTGTAAATCGCAAAAAACCGACCAAACAATACACAAAATAAAATTAAGTAAAGTAGTCAATAAATATCAGTATTGATGTATTTTTGTTAAATGATAGCAATCTTACGAAGAAAACAGAAAATTTTTTTATAAACATTTATCCAAGTTCAAGCCCGTATATTATGTACGTACGGGACTTCCTGTACATCTCATCATGGGGTATGAAATTTGAAAAAATTTCAATGTTCGTATTGGACCGTTTTTTTATGGTCATTCGTCTTCCATTTCAATTACGACTTCGATGTTTTGACTATCCAGGTTTTTGGTTTTTGGAAAAATCAAAAAAACTGAAATTCTTCAAAATTTTTCAAAGTTGACGAAATTCGAGAGCGAAAATATCTTCTGATTGAAATGAAAGCATCAAATCTGCGATGTCATTGAGTTTGACTTACTGAAAAATGGTCATAAAGATGGATTTACAAAGATATCTACAGGTTTCCTACATATATTAATTTTTTAAAAAAAGATATCTCATTGACAAGTTCGTATTTCCACCATTGACGTACAGTCATGCTATTAAGCTCTATGAATTGGCTGCGCCTTATACATCGATATCTGAAAAAAAGAAAAAAGAAAAAAAATATAATCCTAAGCTAGTGACTTGGCATGACCGTTTGACTGATTGGATGTGCATCGATATCGACTCATTTGCATCTGATTGTCATCCTCGCGTCGAAGCGACCGTTTATGATTAATCTCGAGCGCTGATCGATAAATAAATTGCGCCCGGTTGCGGGCACTTTGTTGGCTCGCTGATAAACGACGCGCACTGATAACCCAAGGTACTCCTTGGCTTCGCTCTCTCGAATACATTAGTCCCATATTATGCATTAAGCATCGGGGATCTAGGCAGTCTACTGTGCGCTGCAGATACCGCAGATATTCGTAGAACGTTCTTTCCCTTGAGCGCACGTGCAAAAGCAGCTGCGGTACGACCGTTAACAACGATAACGATATTTGAACCGCTTACAACTCGCGGCCCCATTGGCCGGCTCCGCATTCATTATTTTTGCATTATAAAATGCGACGCTATAATGTTCGAATTAAAGACATTTTTACGAGGACGAGATAGGATTGCAATGTGATCGAGTATGCGGCTTGTTTAAATACGAGTAGCGGTCTGCTTGACGTGCGCTGCGCACCGACGCTATGATTTTAACACCTGCGATACCGATGATACGTCAAATTATCTTATTCATTTGCAATTCATTCTTTGTTGCGGTTTTGCTTTCGCTTTTTGCCCCTTTTTTTCAATTCAAATGGCTATCCTATTTCAAAGTTTCATTAGTGTAAATAGTTCTTCGTTGTTGACAAAAGATATGTAGTAAATTTTTCTAATTTTTGTGCCAGCGAAACGTCGAGGAAATATTTTGAAGACAAATTTTAGTGAATTGAAAAGTTTTCAATTTTGTATTTGAATCTGTTTTATTTATTTCCTAGTTTCATTATTTAAAAAGAAAAAAATCAATTATTAGAGACGTGGATGCATAGCTATACGTTTAATCGAATCACGACAAATCTTTGATGAACACTTTTCAATCGCCCGGAGCACGAATAAAACGCACGTCCGTTTCTTTTACAATTTTTGACAGTTTTTTCGTGTTTACAAGTCCATTTTAATGTATTTCATGAATATGTTTCTTAAGTTTTCTGTCAAGTTTCCTTATAAATTATTACGGTTGGCTGACCATAACTGCATTGCAATCACTGGTAATGTTCCTTGTTACAATTATTATTATTATCAAATTGTGACTTGGTTTTATCACTTCAATTGAAATGTTTTAAAATGAAATTATAATATTGAATATTCCATTTTCCACAAATGCAATATTGGTATTTGAGATATCGTATCACAATAAATAGTCGAGTTATAGTTTACAGGTCGAAGTATCAACATTTATTTAACATTTTCATTCACTATCAACTTCACCGTGATTTTACCGACAGAAAATTCGCCTGGGAGGAAAGATAATTCCTGTTAACAATTTATAGGTGGCGTAACGGTGTAAGACTGTATCAGAGATTAGACAATTTTTACTATTTTTAAATCTTCAATAGTTTAATTGTTTCGAAACAAATGTTAACAAATGATAATTTATTTTTAAAATCTAATCTGTAAAAGGAGGATACACTGGTTCATGAAGTTTGAATCGTCGACTTTCCCGCCAAATGTATATTTATTTATTTATTTATTTATTTATTTATTATTATTATTATTATTATTATTTTTTTTTGAAAAAAATCTAATATTTTATTGATAGTAGTAAAAGTAATAAAGAAGTAAACGATTTAGTAACAAATCAATTTGTATAAAAGAAAATATACTCTTCATTCCTCGAAAAAAAAGAAGATAAATAATCTAACCAGTAAAATTCACTTAAAAACATTTTCATTTGTCCACTCAAATTATAATCGGAATCGCTCGTACGCGGTCGTCTCGCGAGCGCGCATGGCCGACCTTATATCTTTGCAACAGGCACATGGCTGAAGTTGGCTATTCTTCAGTCATATTGCGCGTACGACATTCGAATCGTCGCAGTCGAATAAAACCGCGAATTTAAGTGTGAACTCTGCCCGGACTATTTCAATCGCCAGTAATTCGGCCGGCGACGCGATCTACAAGTCGCTTTCGATTGCTACGCCACCGACGGTCCGAGTGTACCTCTAAATTACTATCTTATCCAGCGATTTCTTATTTCGTCGTAAATTTAATAACTAAAAGTCGTTCAGTTTGAAACCTTCGATTTGTTCTTTCATTAATACGGTCAGTGTGAGTTGTGCATTATTATATTTATGTACGCAGTACAAAAATTTGTAATTTTAAAACGTCGACATCAAAATTAAAATTGCATCTTTAATGCTAACCAATGAAATTACTTCGCTTCAAAGCTTCAAAAACCTCATTGGTCAACATTCAAAGTTCAGCTTCAATTTTACATGTGACCGAAATTCCAACGCTTTAATATTAAAGGCAAATTAAAATTAATATAATTTTCTATACATAAATCACGATGATTTCTGCTTAATAATTTCTTCGAAAAAAAAGGATATTTTGTATATTAAGATCAAACGTTGTCATTTTTTATTGCAACATATATTTTTTTGATTTACATTTAATCAATTTTTCTTGTTGCAAAGTGCGTTTGCATAATTTTACGGTACACACATTTTATAATTAAAGTTTTTTTACAGTGAATAATCGTATACTTGACAATAAAGTCAAAGCGTGAATAATTCAAAGAAATCCTCGTCGGTTATAGTCGAAACTCGTCGTTTTGCAAAAAGTGTCGCTCCGAATTTGGCCTTCGGAAGCCGAGCTGTCCGATGGGCCGAGCGGCCGTTGGACGCGTAGCACTAAAAGTCAAGTGCCGATGACACTTAGGAGCGAAATGTGAACCGAATGGATAAAGTTGGACGAAGAAGTGACGCGGTGAGTACGATAATGTTATCACGTGCGTTGTAGTCGAAGGCGGCGATTGGCGCGCCGGTCACGTGGCCGGGTGAGTTACTGCCTCGTTACTAGGTTAAGTAAACAAAGCCCGCGAGCCCGAGGAGTTGAAAAACACCGGCGCAGTAAAGACAAGTACTTATTCGGCTCGCGCTAATAATACCGCGTGGGAACGCGTGTCGCGTTCGAGTGAGTCGCGCTCGAGCAAGTGACCATTAAAATCGCGGCCGGCCGACGACGATTTTGATGACATTATTCCATTTCGAAATGACCGCGCCGTGTAAGACACGACTCGTTCGACTTCGACTGTGCGCCGGCCCTTTTCCAGCGTCGAGCTGAGAAAATTTTATCCCAGCGTCGCTTGTTGTTGTCAATCGTTTTTCTCGGTAAAATGCGCTTATGGAAGACTGACAACGTTCGAACGTTGTTGCAGCGTTGAGTCAAGTTTTGAGATTAAGTTTTGTTAGGTGTAAAAAGTTTTCTTGGAAGGTGGAAGAAAGATTGTGTTATCGTGGATAACGTTTGTTTAGTGTATATATATATTTTTTTTTTTTTTTACTTGGGTTAAATAAATATTGTATTCGAGGCAAGAAAGCATAGATTTAAGATATTTAAGTTATTTTATAAGTTTTATTTGTTGGTATCAAATTTTTATGACATTGAGAAATGTTATATTGATGATTGTGTAATGTTATTTTTGTAAAGCTGTAGGAACTGCATATATTATAGGAAGTTGCAATTTTGTATTGCAACGTGTTTTTACGTATTGTAAAATATAACACTTATGATGAAATGAATTGTATTTGTAAGTGAAATTTTAATATGATTTTTTCCTGTGTCTATAATAATACATTTAAATTCAATTATTTTCTTTGAATAATAACATTATAAAGGGGAACATTTATAGTTTACTATTACACCACACTAAAGTTTTCAAAATTGAAGTATATATACAATAAAATGGAAGTTAAATTTCAAAATTTAATTAATGGAATTTAAAACACAGAACAACTTCATTGCTCTGTATTTCAAGTTCAACATTAATTTTATAACTTTTTTAGTAAATGTTCTTATACAAGATTAAAAACAAATTAATTACTTGGTGTTTATTCAACAGTACAGTCTTAATATTAGTATTATATCTTAGCTTAAAGATTTACATCGAAGAAAATTGATTGCAGCAATTTTTTGAAAGCCGAAGATTATTTGTAAGTCAATATACGAAGTCGAGCATTTCTTCACGTACACCTTATATGAGCTCCAGACTTGCGCGTATGCACGTGGATCCACTTGGATAAATATAGAGCCAAGCGTTTGGTGACACTATCGTGAAATAAACTCTGTCAAGAAAGATTCCACCCACCGTGCGATATGCCAAGTGTTCAGACGCGCTGAAAAATTCGAATATATTACAAAGAAGTGACGCGAATTTTCAAATCAGTTATGCCAAATGGACAAAAGTAACAATTCAGTTTTGTTTAAACAGCGAAATAGATACAAACGTCAGTTACAGGCTTCAGTTATTCAACTCTACTGACCAATTATTTTCAAAATATTACAAAATGAAACATTAAATACAAACGTGCTCTTCAATCGTTTCTTTATTTTGAAATATTAACACAATGGAAGCTCGCAACTTTGTTCCTACCAAATGGAAATTGATAATTGGAAAATTCTCTCGTTTTATTGAAACTTTTCTAGCGTTATCGATTTAACAATGATCGGAGTCATTACAAACGTTCCATCCGTTCAGCGTGCTCCAACTTCTTATCACTCGAAATAACTGCAAGCATTTAGCCTAAGCTTTGGCGAAACATTTTTCCTCGGAAGGGCAAAGCGGCTCGGCCTCGCCGAGAAACGTTTATTATGTCTCACGGCGCCACGATTTTTCGACTGTTATAACAATGTCCCGCATTATGTGTCACGATAACAGCGCGAATATAGCCATAAGTTTGATCGAAGGATTACGGGCTATCGTTGCGAAGCCCGGAGATAAGATAGAGGCGGCGCGGCTATCGAGCTCGCATACGCTCGGTTCACCTGTATTTCGAATTATAGCGGCGTTATCGCGATGCTTTATCTGTGACCTCTGGCATCCTTTGGCGTCTGATAGCGCACGCGGCGCGTTATGCATGTCAGGTCGTCGAAGATAACCGAATCAAGGCGAGCTCTTTTACACTTGGCTTCACAGGTAGATAATATTTGAGGACTCTCGACTCGCGAAACAAAGAGCCACGTCTTTTCCGCGATTAGGTAACGCCGCGCCGTCGAATACCTTCGGCTTTATCGCCGTGATTTTTGCGCTTTTGCACTCGGATTGCGAGGCAAACACGATTACGTCGGCGATACAATGCGTCGCATTCTTTCGAGCGCAATCCGTCGCGCAAATAATGGCAAAAACCGGCCGCTACGCGCGCCGCGAAATGTTATAATTAGTCGACTGATTAGTGTAATTGAATGTGCCGCGGAATCGCATTAAGCGGGCGAATCGAAAGAGGCGGCAGCCGCCGGTCGTTTTATCGGGGGAAAACGCGATGTCGACGGGACGACAAAAAGGGCCTCTTATTTCGCTTTTCTCTCTAGAGCCAACTTTTTGCCCCGCAATGACAAATTGCAGAGTACGAGCGTGTATCATTCTTATTCGTGCACCTCGTCGTCGTCGTTCCAATTTCCAGTTGCATTCCTCGCATGCAGATCTCGACTTCGTTCCACGAAGAAGAAGAAGAACAAGGCGAAGTCGACATCTTGTCCTACGACCACGCCTGGTATATGTAACTCTTCTGCGCCGACTTTTTTTTTTACATTTTTTTTCTTCCTTTTTTTCGTTTATTTTTGCACCGACAATTTTGACGTTCGGAATTACGCAGACTAGGCGTTTTTATTGATAAGAGTAATTTTCATTATTATGCAATTTCGATGTTACGGCATGTGATAACCCATACTTTCTTTTACTTCTTTGATTCTTTTTTTTTGTTTTTGTTTTTTGGTTTTGTTTCTTGGAAGCTTAAAATATTGAATAGAACATGCGACGTGCTCAAAATGTCTTCGGTTGAGTCAGGCACGCCACTTTTGGTCTGCAAAGGAATTCTAATGAGCCGGTGCAAAGTTGCTCAACTAGACCGCGAGTTTCGCACACTGTGTTATTATATTGACGAAAATGGTTTTTTGTTTGAATATTTGCAGTGGTGACACATTTTTCTTCTACTTTGTTGCGTGCATTCTTATGTCATATTATTTTTATACATTCTTTGATAGTATCTAATCTAAATTTGATAAAATACAATAAATTTCTTTATGATGTGAAAGATTGCAACATTTGTTCACAATCGATTAAACTTAGATCATTCTTGAGTTTTAATATTTCTAATTAAAAAAAAAAAAAAAAAAAAAAAATTTTTCTTTTCAAACAAGTTGTAATACGTCATTCTTTTCCGTGAAGTTCTTTTTTTGAAAAAATATCAATACTATTTTCGCGGAAAGAGAAAAAAAAGATTAAAATGCTACAATTCGTTTGAAATTGTATACTTTATGATAAGAAAATGTATTATGTTTTTGATACGTTGCACAATAAAGTCGGAATTGTAGAAGAATTGTCATTATCACAAGTAATTTTATTACATAGCATACTAAATTTACTTACCATAAAAAAATGCACAACAATCTTCAAACAAACCATAACAATCCCATCAACTCTTTTTTCTTCGCGTACACACTTTTTGCATGAAAGATATTTATACATACCCAAACGTCTTCAAACGAGATTCTATTTTTAATTGAAACGAGAAGAAAAAGTAATTTGTCATAACTTTTTCCATTCAATGCCGTAAAACGGGTTTTCATATCATCTGCTTGAAGTCAAACGTTAATTGTTTCCCCGACCGAACGGTAACAGAAACGTATCATATGCCGCGCAGCTACGACAGTAAATTGCGACCTGACAATGTGCAAATCCGCACTATGATCTTCGCCAATTTGCGTAACGTGTTATTTGTACAACTGCTCCGGCATCGTTAATATTATTTTTGATCGCAGCGATCGCTTCTTGCGAGGCATTGAAAAAAAATATTTAAAGGAGCGAGATGCATGCGGTGGTCCGCAGACCAGACGAGCAGGTGGCGAGGTTGACCGATCCGCCAACCTGTTGCACCACCTCGAGTCACCGCAGACGGCGTACCAGGGACCCTGATACAGTTCGCTTCGACTTCGTTTGAATTGCGCTCAAATTGCACCGGGCGCAAACAAAAAACGACGAAATTAGCCCGCAATTACGATCGGAATCGTATTCACTTCTGTTTGAACGAGTAGTACCAAATACTAATACGGTGTAAAGGGTAGAATTATGCGCGCACACTTTGCATATCATACGCTTCGAAATTGCTTTCGTACTTGCGGCCTTTTATTTTGACGCGTGATCATTCGTGAGCATTCACGGTCCCTCGTTGTCGTCGTCTGCAACCGAGCCATTTTAATTCAAAATCGACAGATTTGTGACGAAAGTCGTCCAAGAAGTCCATCTTTATCGATGGAATTTGTTTAATTTGCTTTGTTTGCGATTAAAAATTTAATTTTCCACTTGTGTTCCTAATTTTATTTACTAGATATTTAATTGTGCACTACAAAACAAGTTCATAAATATGAATTTAAAATATATATACACTGCATATTAAATATACAACCGATTGTGTTTTGTATTTATATACTAAGCTTGTCCATCTTACTTTTAATCGATTGAAATACTGCTGAAACTAATAAAAATTAAACACATTCATTTGCGAAGGTATACATACGAAAATAGTTACTGTAAAATTTGTTTATTTTAAGACCAGAGTTTAAAAACGTTGAAGCGAGGCAGAAGAGTTTCCAAGCGAAATTTACCTGTCAAAATAGTTACATTCTGGACTCAAAATTTGCAAAACATAACAACCGACACGTCGGTAACCTAAGTATAACGTAAGACAGTTTGCGTAAACATCTCAAGCCCACTCGAAATACGAGGAAACGTTTTAAGATAAAGTCGTCGTAAAAAAGGTTCATTGTAGTTATTCATTGTCGGAATTTCAACGAAAACTACTCTCTAATACGTGAGTTACGATTTATTTTACCCACAAATACTTTTTCAATATACTTATTTTAATCAGCACTTTAAATTCTACTTTTCGAATTGTTTAAATTTAGATACACTTCTTCTCCGGCGATATAAATTAAATTATCGATACGAAGCATAAATTTCCATCGGAACGAGCAGTCGTCGTTGCGCCCCCTCGCCGAACGTAAATTGCAAAGCAATAAAATGGCGCGAAATGATGTAGATCGCCGTGCGGCGGTAGTTTGTGTGGGCGACCGAGGCTGCCCTTTGACCGACGATCGGGCTTTGAAAAATCGGCGCATTTTAATTGAGCGTCCGGTGCTCTTTGTTATCTGCGTCGAGCCATCGGGCCGGCCGGTCGCGCCGTCTTCGTCTCGGGTGTCGCGCCCTCGGGTTATGATCCCGATCTAAGGCGATTTGCATAATTCCAGCAACCCTGCTCAGACGTTCAGCTGCTCGATTATTAACCGGAATTTGAGATATGTTTAAGAAAATAGACCAGTCCAGCCTCGGGTGAGTTGTGCTCCTTCCAATTTAAGGTCGATCATTGAAGTGGCCATATTTGGTGCGCGTCGGCAGTAAGTGTCGGCGGGCGTATTATAATATGCATTACTTAGCTTTGAGGACCGGGCGAGTTTTTTTTTCCTGTTTTTTTTTTTTTTTTTTTGATTTTTTTTTGTTTTCGCCGAGTCGACCTTGGTCTCGCGAGGAAGAGGACTCGGCGGCTGATTAAGGTGCCGATATTATCGGCCATTAATCTCGCGGCGTGTATCGAATACCCGGGCACTTTGGACGCGTTCGGATGCGCCGCGTCCGGGCGCATTCCCACTGGCCACTCAGCCACGAAGTCCACCCATGCGTGAGTAATGGCCTGATTGATCGGTCAATGTTATAATTCACTTTATTGCGTCGTGCCCGGGCGCGCCGACCGCGAGCAACCTCGCTCGGCCGCGGGGGGAAGAAAAACCGGCCAGCTAGACGGCGACGCGGCCCTTTTTGCCGCCGACCGCGCCGCGGTGATATATTTGTCGCTCGCTGCCGCGACGTAACTGGATCGGCAGATTGCGCGCAATTGCGTGCCGCTTTATGGTGTTATGATGTCGATCGTTGTTTACGGCGTACCGACGGCCAGCTTCGACGCGCGTTTTTGCGAAGCGACTTTACTTCGATTGGGTTCGGAGCCTTTTTCTTTCGGAGTCGGCGCGGCTTCGTAAAATTTCAGATCCGCGTATATTGTTGCGAAGTCGAACCCGACACTTACTTGCTGGTAAAGTAAGTTGGCGACGTCTTTAGTTGCACTGAGAAAAAAATTGAAGGAACGTAGTTGAAATGGTTTTGGTTACGCTTACTGAAAATTCGGTCAGACTGGTCGAACAACAAAATTAGCAGAGGAAAATAAAAAGTAGTTTGTTTGATCAAACATGTACTTATTTCTACTGAAATTTTAAATGTCTAAATTTGTTGAAATACTTTCTTAAAATTATTCCAAGCTTTATTTTTCTCGATGAAAAATCCTAAGTAAGATTTGCTGTTAATATTCAATCATGAATATTAAATTTCTGAATTAAAATATAAAGTATTGCTTCAAAAGAAAATGTTTAAAAAGTAGCATGGTCATATTAGACCTTATACCGCTTCATTTTCTCTAAAATAATTATATTAATTCTTTGACAATATAAAAAAAATATCGAATTAAAAACGATTTGACCGTAAACCATCTCATCTCGTACAGGATACTTATTCAAAAATTGAATAATACGCTATCTTATTCTTTTCAATATTTATCATCTCCCATCAATTTTCCACAGGAAAGCGGAATGTTTCAGACTGCACCCACTGCGCCTCGCAACCCCCGCCCCCACCCCTGTCAAAGTATCAATTATTCGAAACCCGAATTGAAACGCGCAACAGGTCCCGTGTGTCTAATCCCCCTGACCGCTAGAAAAGCGATCGCTATCTGGAACATGATGCCGCAGCAATATCAAGCCTGGCGACCTCCTCGCCTCCGCCTAGACGCAAAACGAACTGAAACGTATTTAAATGACCGGAGGTTCGTGCAGGCGCGCATATCTTAAAGTCGGCAGCGCGATCGCAAGAAGGCCGTTCAGTACGGTATCAGTATGGTGTGCTCTCTTTTAAGCGTTGGGCGTTCACCCCGACCTCGGCTGACTCGTACAACTGGTTCGAATGCACACATATTCTTTCGGATGCTCGCTCGTACAGAAAGAAACAAGGAAAGAGCAAGGATAACGCGCGGCGAACAAGGACGGAGTCGTAAAAGCGGAGCACTACTGGTTTCTTTTCATCCTTCTCAATGAATCGCCGAGCAGTCAGGCTTTCCCCGGCTTTTCCATTTCTACCGTTGAACAAGCCGCGGCGAGTTGGGGAAAAGAAATGTCAACCCTTGCGTAGACAAAAATACTCTTTTCGTTAGACAAGAAATATCTTTTTCACTGCAATTCTTTCCAATCGACGTAAATCCTTTTGGATCAAAAGTATTGTTTTGAAGAGAAGGGAATAATTGTTCGAGTAAATTATACTATACGAAGTATAATAAACGAAACAAAGTATTTTGAAAATACGTAACACTTCTACGTAACAATTCTTCCAGAAATCAATGGTACTAATTTTTACTACTCCACTTCTTCAATACTTTTCCGACACTACTTTTTACACACCAACGTACAAAATGCTCTATAAATGGGTGAATAAACACTGCTTAGTCGACTCGTTCCAGCTTTATATGACCAGTCTAGTAATTTATGATAAGATTTTTTTCCCCTTGTGCAAAAACGCGCTCGGCTCGGCGACCTGCGAGGAGGCCGACCCGCGACAAAGCCGGGCCCCGAGAGATCGGCCTGCGGCGCTGCCGGGCGGTTTTTGCTTGTTCGGTACGTTCAAAGAAGCGCGGCGCAATTAACGGCTCGGTCCATTTGCATACGTCGCCGATGCGCCATTAAAAGGATCCGCGCTTTTTGCCGCGAACCGGACGGCGACGGGGCGGCGTCCGTTGCACGCGCCCGCACGTTTTCAGGGAGCACGCGGTGGCGGAACGAATGCGGATAATGGATCGATATTACGTCTGATTGAGGCGACGGTTTGAGCGCGACGGCGCTGTGACGTGCGAGCGGAGGAAGCCAGCGCCCGGCGACCACCGGTGTTGAAAGGATGGAAGCGCGGCTCCGGCCGGTTGGCTCCTCTTCTACCTACCGCGGACGGGATGATTGCGAAAATAAACATTCATTATTGTAATTACTTTCCGCGACGTGGTCGACTGCCCGGGGCCACGATCGATCCGTCGCAATGAGAATGGATCGTGAACCCGGCCGGGGCAAGATCAATTCGGCTTTAATTGAAAATATTTACTGGCTTTGCTTCGCAGCGAGCCGAAATTGATTGCTTTGAAATTGAGCTCTTGGGGCTCGAGGGAGGAAGGGCGTTTGGACAGTGAGTGCAGTCGTTGGTCAAAGTTTGATTGTAAAGGGGCAAAAAAGATACGTCTATCTTCAATTGGAATTCACTTTCCTTGTCTCGGAGGTTTGAATCTCTCGAGGAACAATCTAAAACAATATTTGCATCGTCAGAAACATGTCTATCCGTTGGTAGTTCTGAGGCAACTACCAGCGCTGCCACTTTCTCATCAAACTATTTATGTTGGTATGCTGGCAACTGTTGCCAACTGTTTACTCCCTTACAGTTTTACGTCGAGAATAACGTGTTTTAATGAATAATCTGTAAAATTTAATTGAAAAAGCCTCAACTGTCGAATAGGGTTTACTTCTATGTACGATACATCTTGTAAAGCTGACAGGATTTTAAATACGTATCATATGATGAATTTTCTTACTTTACGATTCTCGATCACACCCATTTGCATCGCCAGATTTCATTCTTGACTCAAGGTACATTTGTTTAAGATCTTATCTTTATCCAATGTTCCATGGTGCTACAAATGAGTGCAAAAGCTGTGCAAAACAGTAGGATAAAGGCAAATTTATATCCCGGAACAACAATTTTAACGCAGGCTTCACCTTCGTTGCGGTTGCGCAAAAAATGTTTATCGGAATGCAAATACATTTGTGGTTCTATGCTCCGATCGACGCAGTTACAGGTGCATCCGCAAGTCGACGGTGCAGTGAAGGATGAAGGCAACGTAATATCATATGGTCGTGCATGCAGTTAATGTTCTGGACGACAGGCAACGCAAACTATCTTTGTGGTCTATGTCGCATGCACATAAGTCTAGGCTCGTGATCCATGTAAACGCGATTGCAACTCACTCTAGTCCGAGTATCGAGTATTAGGATATTTGCTGTTACACTCGTGTCCAGTGGAAAGACTGTAGAATTGCTTTCCTACACAATATTCTTTCCGTGAAAACTACTTTGTCACTTCTGTCAAACATTGCTTTCAGCACAAATATTTGTTGCAGGCGAATGTTCTATTACTACCGTTTTGCCACATAATCACCGTTACTCGTAAAATTTCTAGAATCGGTGAAAAATGACTAGACTGATTAATTAAAAAACACTGTCAGCGTCGTAAGTGTGACATGATGCTGTTTCACAACATTCATTTCGTCGAATAAACTTAACGTCGATGTGCAAAATTCTTTTTTCTCCGCGTGCACCAGCGCTCCAAGCGAACTTTGGTACCCATCGTCTTCGCCTGCACTCGGGCTACCATATATCAAATTAATTAAAAATTCATTGAACCGCACGAAATCGTGTACCTTTGCGTGGATTCGCTGCTCCTTTTTCTCCTTCCTCCTTCCTTTTTTTGCTGTCGAAAGGAAGGACCACTTTATTATACGGCGCGTGTTTTGCTGCACTTTTTGGCGGTGTTGTGTTTGGCCCTTGGGAGCCCCGAGTGTCCATAATAGGGCCAGATCTGGGCTCGGAATCGCGTGTTCGCGGAGACTGGTTTGACGCCTACAAGCCCGATCATTGTGCCTTGGTGTCGGGGCACCAATTGGAACGACGGCTTTCCCTTTAATAGCTTCGTCGACATCGTGCCCGGGCCCGAAACGCTCGCCTAGTCGGCTATGCAGCCTCTCGTGCATAGAACTCGTGCTTTTTGCAGATCCGTGAAAGCTGCCGCCGCGTGGCCGACGCTGTCCCTTCGCCGGCTATTAATTAACTTCCCGTCACGAACCCAATATCGTATTCACCGCTTTTATATCTTGTATCGTGAGCAATTAAAAGTGCGTCCCATTTCGAATTCATTACTGACTTTATTGACCGCTCTAATCGTTCAATTATTCAACAATTGTCAGTTTGGATTTAGTGAAGTTGTACTCCGAATATATAATTGCGAGGGATTATTTTATCGATGCTAGATGCGTTTTTGGGAAAAACGTGTGCTTCAGAATTGAAGTTTCTAGCAATGATGGCAATTTTAATACGAGATGCATCAAATGTTAGACATGACACTGAGTAAAAAGATTTGCTTGATTTAAGTAGATATTTGGTTGGTTAAATATCAATTATTACAGTTTGGTTGGTTCAAGGTCTTTTTCTCAGTGTTATGTACTGAGAAATACGTATACATGTAAATGAGAATACAAATGCGGATTGCAAATTTTGCACTTGATTAATATTTTCACTTTTTTTTATTTTATTTTATTTTTTTTTTGAACGAAAAAAAAATTGAAATAAGATTGTTATGGAAGCAACGATTGAAATTGGTTATAACGTACATCCGAAACCCTAAATATACGTCTTCCCGACGTTCTATCTTAGACGTTAATCTGAATGCTCGGTAGTGATTTATTACATGAAATTGTAACTTACTTTGTTTTATACGAATGATTACGTGGAATTAGAATGTATAATAATTGGCATTTCTTGGCATTTATACAACAAACGTTAATGAATGACATTCCGAGTTACATTGAGAAAGAAGGAGGACTAAAAGTTACCATTAATGTTCTACACGTGGGTTCTGTATATGTTAAAAGAAGAAAACGCTGTGATAAATGGTAAAATTAAACATCAAACTAGTATTAAGTATCACTTGTATCGTTCGCTTTAGCATTTATCAATATCATTTTTCTTCTTCGAGGCATTCAGAGTCCTCAAGCAATATGTTAGTTTCAATTTTTTCTACTGTTCTCTCTTCGGACGTGTCATAATTTAGAATTTATCGGATGTACGATAATTTCGAGAAAAAATATACTAATCACTTGCAATTTGCATAGAACAGTCCCATGATTTTTTTATGTTTGACATTTCTGTGCTCTTGTAGTAATTAGTAAATGGATTTCCAATCGAATTCAAAAATGAAATTATTTATAAATGACGAAAATAGATCGATCGAGGAGGGCAATTAGACGTTGAATTACAGTTGCATAAACAATTCACTATGTCACGATGTTACATTTAAATGTGCGCCACGGTGCAATAATAAATACACGCGCTCTGAATAACTTGTGCAATGTATAACGCGAGTCGGTACATTAATTGACCGCGCGAGCATTTCATTGAGTCTTGTTTAGATATTCATGCATTAAGGGGAGTCCGACGTCTTTTCTTCCGAGTGGTACAATTTCAATTAGTTAGTCGGTGATTAATCGACACTCACGAGCGTTATTTCGTTTATCTTTGCGGTTCAAATAGTAACGTCAATCAAAAGTGTCAGCGTTGGGACGAGATTCCACACTCGCAAGTTTGATTTTTTCGAGTGATTGCAAATAAATGTCGCTGATTGAATTTTAGGAAATATCTTTGATATTCTGTTTGTGATAAAATCATGTGTACCTTTTATTTTTAATTGAATTAAAATAATTTTTCATAGAAAACTTATTTTCAAAGTGAACCTTAATTATTTATAAACTTGTATTTTTTGTAATTGTTTGCAATTGTATTTTGTGCGAAAAGTTTGCAAAATTTTTGTACATTTCCTGTCCAACGTATTTAATCGCATTCAAAAGACGTCGCATCGTTATTCAGTAACGTGTGCTTCATTTAATAGAGTTCAACATTTGATTATGATTTCATAGTGGAATAATATTTGCGAAACGTGAGTCAGTGGCGAACGATCAACAGGGGG
>JABFOV010001152.1:0-27473 GCA_022817685.1 Aradophagus sp. ZL-2020
CTCACACGCGTGCGCCGCGGCGCGCGCGACGAGCAGAGGGGGGCATCAACGCGCGCCGACCAGGGATAGAGTGACACAAGTAAAGCACAACTGAAAGTAGTGCAGACGACACATACGACACGGAGCGCCAGAGGGAAAAATGCAAAGTCGAGGCTGGTGAGGGGGGAGGGGGGGGGGGGGGGGCGGGGGGGTGGGGGGGGGGGGGTTCCACTCCCGGGGCGACAGACCCGGACGTGATTTAAATAATTGCCGAAGATACGGTCGGAATAAAAACGATCGACTTAATTGTCGCGTTTATGGTGCGGCCCTTTCGACTTTGACTTTGCGCGTTCATTGTCGGCTCAATCGCTTTTGTTTATGGCGATTTGTGCTCGACGTCATAAATTGCACGTATGACGGCGAATGGGTTTCAATTGTTACATGCCAAGGGGATTGCGAGGTGACTTTGTAATGTGGGTATGGAAACAAGCGTGGATCCTGATACTTTATGGGAACCACGCATGTTGAAAGAAAATATTTTTCCCATGAAGAAAATGTCAGATATTATAAAAAAAATGTATTTCTGGAAATTTCTTTTTTGCGGGGACAAAATTAACATATTTGATGTGTTAAGTATAAAAAAATATTCGTGGTAGAACATTTCGTTTTGAATTTTTTAAGTAATATTGGAGCGCATATAATTATGCTTCAAGGTTTGTGTCAGAAAAACCATTTGTTTGTGATGAAAAATTGTGAGAAAATCAGATGTTCAGCTCTTGAAACTGATGATAAAATTAACGAATTTGTGATTTCCTATCGTTGTTTCAAGCGATACTGTTTAAGAAAACCATTATTACTGAATTTGGAGTATTTTTATATAACATTCTTCGAAGGTGATTTTTTCTTTTGATTTTTATCTGCAAAGAATTTGAAAAATGTATTTTTATAAAATTGATAAGTCCCATATATACAAACCTCATTATACTGAACTGATAGACAAACGAGTGCAACAGACAAACTCAACAGTGATTGCAGAGCAAACTAAGTCTACAAATTAATTCTTCATAAACAATAAAAATATAACAACACAGTTCCCACATGGAACGACTTTTAAAGAAAAAATTTTAAAAGCGGAAGCGAAGTTATCAAGATGGTTCTAAGAAATTGCTACCACATTTCCGAACGATCACAATTTCATATTATATTTCAATTATTTTAACGACGCTTTTAGTTTCTAACTTTCTTGCTCACTTTTGCACGAAGGCTGAAGCACGCCAAAAGCAAGTGTTTCTTGAAACTCGACGAGAGGCCGTTACACGCGCTTAATTCTCGGGCCCGAAACATCGGGGCCAGTAATTGGTTCAGGGCCCGAGCGCGTGACTGCGCCAAACTGTTCCAGTTGCGCCTTTTTGGGAACACGAGTCGCAGGAATGTCTGGCCGGGATGAATCGGCCGACGCATTCGAGGTCGATGATGACTTGGGCGCTAATAACTCCGGCTTCTCGCGTGCGCTTCTTTCCTCGGCGGAGATTAAAGAAATTATAGCTACTATTAACAGACTGTTCCATAAATTCGAAGGAAACATATTCGTTTTTGTTTGTAAATTATTTAAAAGCAGCCCAGTAAAAATCTCGCAAGGTACAGGGAGAAAAATGTTATGTTACTCCAACATAACTTATGTTGGATTTGCATAAATTAAGATAACTCTGACATAAGTAATGTTAGAATTATATAACATTTTTCTCTGCCTATTGCCCGTCGTCTACGGCAATTGATAACGTTATAGCAATATTTAATAAACTGTTCAATAAATTTGAAGAAATTAACGTTCTTAACATTGTTGAATAATCCTAAAAAAAAGAAAAAAAAATGTTATTAGGATTTTTTATTTTCCATGGGTTTGCCTTTGCTAAACGCGGAGGCCACGTTATACGGAACACTACGCGCAACCTCGGTTAATTATCGCGGTCACGCTGCGTGAAGATTCCGAGCCTAACTGTTGATTTGCGCGATTGTTTATCGACACTGTCGTTTATTTATCAAAAGCCTGGGCGGTCAATTTATCAGTCATGGCCGCTTGGCAAGTGGGCTGACCGTTTTGCGAGATTTTTGTCGTGTTAATCCCATCAAGGTATGCAACCTAATGGTTTCTTAGAACAGCGGCGAATCACAAATGTGCATTACAATAAAGTCTCGTTTCATTTCATTTTTTATTTTTAAGAAAATTAAGATCTCGAAATTGGACACTTGTTTCATCAGTGTATTTTTGCGACTGTGTATATTCCATTTCAAGGCTTAGATTTTGATAGTCCTTGTCATTGAGTCGAGAAAAAAAAGAAGTACTAATTTCGCATCTAAACGTAGTGTCCGATAAGGAGGAAGTTTAATAACTTTAGTTTTACTACTTATATAACTCTTTTATAATGAAAAATATTTTCACTAAAATTGAAATGCTACGTTTGTACAGTTTTTCCGATTCTTCGATAGACTATTCGACTAGACTCTCCTTGAAGAAGTTATTTTCAAAAACAATCACCGAGCGAGCTCTGTCGACTCGACGCGGCCGATCGATGACAAATGAATGGAATCGATAAAAAAATCAGCGGGAGGAATCGCGCTGGCATTAACGATGCGCCCGACGACAGCTATTATCCGTTTAATAACAGCATTACGCATTCGGTCGGCCGTTGAGCAATATTTATACGCTAATAAATATGAAATCGTTTCCATTGCTGCGTTGCGAGCGAGTATTTTACACCGAGACCATCTGGATGATTTGCATATAAAGTGCGGCCGGCCGGTTGAAATGTTTGTACTCGCGACTTTGCGAAACAGGTGTTTCTGACCAGGCCGCGCGATTTTCAATTACTCGGCTTTGACTTTTAATTTCCGGCAGTGTCGGGACGATAAAAAAGCGCTCGCCGCGGCCCGGCATCCTTCATTGAATTAATGCACCGGTCCCAAAAAACTTGACGACTAATTCTCGGGCCCCTCGGAATTGGGCCGTCCGTCATAAGCGGACAAAAAGGCCCAAATAATATGTGGGTTTAGGTCAGTTAGTCGCGCGTTTTATTACGTAGCCCGGGGTCAGTGCCATTAGCAGCGCCTTTCACACGTGACCGGCCGAGACGCCGCCGGTGACACACGGCCGGCCGTTCTGCTCGGCAATCGTAGTCAAGTGTATATGGAAATGACGTTAAGGGTAGAAAACAACCCCACGGATTGAAAGCGATGTTCGTGAAATTTGCATTGAATAAAAGGTTCTTCTTTTGGATCGAATAAATTGATCGTCGTTTAGAAATGATTTCCAGTTGAAAAATATTTAAAAACAGGTGTTTGAAAATAAAACGCGTATGTCAGTGATTTTAAAGTACTTTGAAGTGTTTCTAAATTTATTTAAAAAAGAAAAAAAAGTACAGTGAACGGGTAGACACGTGTTTACGAATAAAACTACTTTGTCGGTGATTTCGAAATATTTTTCAACGTTTTAAATACGTTTAGATTAGTTTTAAATAGTGATAATTTATACGAAAAATACATCGCTCGATAAAATTACAACCTTGAGTACAAATTCTGACATTCTTCATATCAGAATGTAATTCGTTCTGCAACCAAGACTGGAACCGTCTTGAAAGTTCTGCGTTTGCACAAATGCGTTGCGCGCATGCGCGACAGAGCTCATTTTAGCTTTCTGTGAAAATCCAGCTCGTCTTGGCTGAAAACGCGAAAGTCTCAGCTAAATAATTACATTAAATAATACAAAGTCATTCTGTCCGACACACAATAAACTTTTTTTGCGAGAGATCATGTGATTTATTCCGAAACATTTTAAATTATAACGATCTCAAGTGTTAACATCATAAAAACTCATAAAAAGCAAATAAATGTTTTCATTATTAACCACGTACAAAGCCCTTGTTCTAAACGCGTTTCTATATTCCACCTTTGAATTTGAAATCGAATTCATTGAAAGCAACTTTTTTTCACTACATACATTTAACTCCATCTTTCATTTACTTAATAGCTACACCGACCGCAAACTGTGGTCCGAACTTCACCTCCGAGATATAAAAATTGACGAACGACTTAACAAACGTCTTTTAACGTAACTTATGGACCAAGAAGTCGTACAGCGAATGACAAAAATGAATCGATTGAACCACGCGGCCGTAATAAAGCAGAGCCGCCGCGAGTCGGGGATAATGTGAAATGGCACTGACCTTGCAGGCGGTCTTAGGAGGGCCACGTTTGGTGGACCGTTCCTCACCATTTCAAGTACTGTTATTCCGTTGGCACACTTCGGCAGGAATACTAAACGAGATGCGGCGAGCGAGCGCGAGGGACGGCCGGCGCGGGAGTGGGGGCAGAGGGGGACGCAGGTCGAGATGCGATAATGCATGAGGCGATTTAACTTGAACTAGAATCGAGCCGCGGCCAAGGATGACGACGCGGCCCAGCCTCGCTAGTTAGGAGCGACCATTTTTGTCGCGTAAGCCTATCGTTAAATTGGTTGGCCGATTGGCCTTTCGGTGCAATTCCGTAAATTGCAAGGCAACGCGCGCTGCAATTTCGATCTCGGCGTGACCGCGATTAAGTAACTGTGATTCGGATGGCGTGGTTCGGAGGCGAGTTTGTTTTCCAACCGCCGATCTGTCGACGGACGGCTGCATCTCGCGAGAAGAAAGTGTCGAAAATTCGCTCGGTTGAATAATACCTTGTCAAGCCTATTTCGCGAAAAGCTAGTGGTTTGAATTTACATTCTAATAAGGGACATTGAGGATTTACATGAAAGTTAACGTAGAAATTATCAAACACTGAAAAATGTTTGAAAAGATCGTGGTTTATTATTTCAAAACACTTTTTTACGTTCTTTACTTAGGAACTACAAATACTGAATGTGTTTTAAAACGACACATGTGAATATTTTCATGAGTTTTAACACCGGAAACACTTGCAGAAATGCAGTTAAAAAATCTATGAGACATGAAACAACAGTGTGAAAAAAAGAAATAATAATTGTATAATTATTACTTCACATCCCCTTCATTTCATCTACTTCGAATCGCCAAATCAATTTCGCCAAAAAAAATCTCCCGAAAGAGAAAGAGCAGAAAAGAACAAAGGAAATGAAAACGAAGGACAAACGAATCTAACAACCTGTAAATGAATTCCATAAATTTTCACTAGGATGAAAACGAAAAAAAAAAGAGAAGAAGTTGAAAAACGCAGCATAAAATCAACACGAGCTAGCAACTCGTTCAGCAATTGTTACATTCCGTCTCCCACACCCGTCATTACGGAGCAACATTCAACAAACGATTATTACGCTTAACGTCGTCTTTTTATTGCACCCCATAAAACTGCGATTCCCCGCGCATGGCCATTTCCCATGCAAATACCGATCGTTGCTCTCGCCCCCTTGCCTCCCTCGCGCCGCCCATTTTTCTCAGCGCCCGTTGTTCGCGTCCGCGCGCGATTAACCATTAATCCCATACTCAAAAAGCCCGCGTCGACGTATTGTGTTATTAAACGCGCGCGGCCAGGTGAACTTGAACAGTCAGTCTCATTTCCTGCGAACTAGATAAACTTTATTACCGCGGCGAGATCGCGCATGCATTTTTGCATTAACCGCTTTCCTCGCGTGGAACGTTTCCTTGAAGCCGGGCCCCGGCGATTAAGATCCTTCGAGTAGCGTCGCGGGATCGGGACAAGTGGGCCGACGCCACGGATTATGCTAATTTCGCGCGCCACGTAATCCTCGGTCAAGATGCAAAATCGTTTCGTCGCTCGTCCTTTCACGCGCTCGACGCTCGGATGCGAAATAATTGTTTTAATTGTATATTTGTGACGGCGGGAAATTGCTCAATTTTTTTATGTAATTTGAATTTTAAGCTGCTAGAACTTGATTGCGAGTTGAGTAGTGTTTTATTGGAATTAAAATTTAAATTGTTTTAGGGGGAGAGGTAAATGAAATTTATGTGTATGTGGTACTAAAATTTGGATTTTGACTTTAAAATTCAGCTAATAAAGTTGTATTTTGTGGGAGGATGGATTTGGTGAATTTTACTGTTAAAAATTGTAAAAATTTGCATTTATACACCAAACGCTTCACTTTTTATGCCTAACACATTTAAAATACTGTTTTAATTGTAAAATTTTCTAACACATTTTTCAGGGTATGTTACTTTTGAATTTATATACCGAAAGAAAGTAAAATCGAACTCAAAAAAAATATATTGGTATTAAAAAAAAAAAGAATACCAACAAACTATTTCTTTAAATGGTTAAAAATTGTGGATTAAAGTGATTTTTCATTAAGAGTGGTAAATTTGAAATTTTTTCTATGAAAATATGTCTCAAATTTTTCTTTAACACGTTAACATATTTGTTTTCACTATGAGCGAAAAACTAATGCTTCGATTGATTCCAGCATTTCGACAAACATCACGGCGTCGTTTCTCATTACACGCGTGGCAGAAAAATCGGCGTCGGGAATTTCGCGTTTATCGGGGTAAAAACATCCAGCCACGGACGGTTCGTCTCGGGAACACGTTTACGGCAACGTCGCGGCGACGAAGTGTAAAAGTGAATACGCACGACTAGAATTCTTTCGCCGGCGGTGTGAGAACGGTATCCCCCGGCCGTTGTTGCTGTTATTCACGAGCGAGCGAATCGCCACGAGGAACGCGAAGCCACGCGCAAATGCATTAATGTAATGCATAATAAACTCGCGCGCGCGCGCGCGCAACGGCGTACATCATAAGCTCATTAAAATTGTAATTCAATGTTACAGCGCGACTGCGATAATCGCGCGCGCCTCGAGTCGATGCAATATTTATTACGTTTCGAGAGATTTTCTATTATCCCGGAGATAACGATGATAATTCGCGCCGCGCCAACGGATGCGGACAGTTGACGATCCCTGATGCGATTGCCTCGTTTTCTTTATGTTTTTCCCTTTTTTTTCTTCGCCTTTTTTCCCGTCACCTCCCATCAAGCACGTGTGAAGTTTTATTGTTGCACCTTTTAGTCTCGCTGATTTGTTTTAATATTTATGACGTAATACCGTTTTGAAGCTGCTTGCTCCTTTTGCCGGGGCATTGCAGGAAGTGCGAATCGAACGAGCGTCGGCCGAGCAGATGTTTGCCGTGCTTTGGATGGAAATTGCGAAAATAAGGGGAGAGAAAAAAATATTATCTCGCGACAGATTGACGTGGGTATGAATTTCGCACACTCGCAGGCGTTTTTCATTTTCATACGGAAAATCGCTTGAGAAATGTTGTAGGCTCGAATGTTACTGGCGCTCGTTTAGGAATGGATCGTGTTTTTCACCGTTTGCATCGCTATTTTTCTTATTATACTCGGCCTGACGGAAACGGATTGGCTAAACGAGCAATCGTAAAGTGCAAATTTGACTGTCTATAAATTGTTGATTATCACGCGAGAGAGAGAATGTGAGTGACATTATGTACGGTAAATTTTGGTTATTACTTTAATGTAGCTTGATAAAATGAATGAAGGAATTTGAAACGATTAATTAACGTCTGCTAGATTTCCGCGACTCTTACTGAATATTTCATATCAAGTTTTCATTTATGTATTAATTTAGAACAAATGAAAATTTTTTTTAGAACAATGAAAAATCCACATAGCAGGCCGACGTCGAGTGCAATTTTGGTGATCTTAATAGCTCCAGCGATCGAATTTCTAAATCATTCTTCGAACCTTTTATTTTTGCCGCAATTAACGCGATCTTCGAAGACGTTCGTTGCACAGCGATGAGTGATTCATAAAAAGAAACAAAAAAAAGGGCGCAGTGATTGGGAAAGGGGGCTCAACGTTGCGTGAAATAAAGTATGCGTGAAACCAGTTTACGGTAACGGTAAAAATGGTGACCGTCCGCGGTGCGTGCAACTCGTCTTCTTGGGATGAAAATTTCGGCGAGCGATATTGACCGAAATCGATCTAACGACGCGACCCAGAGACGTCGCTCGGGCTTCAGACAGTTAGGTTCAACGGACCGGGTCCGATGACTTTGGCTGCGGCTGGTCGAGCCGTGCCGTACACCTCGTTCGTATTAATATCCAGCCGCTCATAGGCAAACGTGCTCGCCGCCGTGAAGCATTATGCCGGAAATTTGATCGAGCCGCCGCGCTCGTACTCCTGGTTCCGAGTTAATAAACGAGGCCAATAACGCCGCGCGATCTCTAACGAAGCCGCCAGTCTGCGCGAATCGAAATACCAGCACCTAAGGAGCACTGGCGAAACTTGCGAAATTGTTTTATTCGTTTTATTGTTATTATACTAATTATTCTATTAACTTAAAATTGCATGACTATTTGTGTTGAAATGCAATGTGCTCTTTTTGAAAACTGTTTCTGATTCGAAATTAAAGTTTTTCGTGTAAATCAAGTTATCATTACAACCGATTTTGTTGTCTGGTTGTTTTTAAGTTGAAGTTGAGTAAAAATTACAATATATTGTTAGAATTACATAATACTATGCATATATTTTTCTGCAAAGTGCATACCTTGTCATAAAATTTACAGTATGTCATGTTTTATAAACTCATACTGTAAGATGAATCTTAATTTGTACAAACTCAATTTTTTACACGAGAAAAATCAATTTCTTGAGCTAATTGAATAAAGTAATTATTTTTAATATTTCTATTTTAAATAATTTCCAATTTATATCACTGGAATAAATTTTATAATTTACTGTAAAAAGTGGTTATTCATAAATGATAAAAACCGCAGGTGCAAACGTTTTATCTTGTCACCATTAGACATCCTTTAATTTAAATGCAACATTGCAAAAATAGCTACATTATATATCATGTAATCGTTAGATAATTGTGTTAACAGTTTTTACAATATCCGGCGCGAATCACATTCCCCAGCACGAAATCGGTGACATCAACGCTTGGCCAGTAGCACGCTCGAAATGGCTAAACGCATACTAAACAAATCTTTTCGCAATCCGCAAAGTCGTTCGTGAATGGCTTTTTGCATGGTGTCATCATTCATTAAACTATTAAATGCGGAAGGTTTCAATTGGCTGAATGCATAATTGATACCGGTCAGTGGTCGCGAGACTATCTCGAGCCGTTTGTGTCGTGATTCCGAATAAACCGTTTTTCTGATGCCTGACTCGTGATACTGAATTTCAATAGGTTCTCATGGCTCCGTGATCCATTCGCTTAAACAAAGTCGGTCTTCCTTTTACTCGTAATTATGATTTGGAAAAAAAACGATGCGTGAAAAAGTTGCAGCCGGTCGTTATTAATAAACTGCGTTCGGTTTCGTTTGTCTCGTCCGAATTAAATACTAGATAAAAGACGTCGCTGACAGGAGAAAAAGCTGACGAATTTCGTCGGCTTGGGATTATTATTTATGAGACGCTTTCATAAGATTTGACTAATTTATGATCCTTTCTTTTCGCTCGGTTTATCCATTGGACCAAGGAATTTACGAGACTTTTTTTGTTATCAACCATGTGTCGACACGACTTCAATGACAAATTTAACGAGCGATTGATAATCATTTCGTAAATTTATGTACATTACTTATATTGACAATGCTTTAAAGTACAATGAAGTTTTAATGACCCGTTAATATACTGCTGTCTTTCCATTTTGCAAGGTGTGTTGTACGAGACCTAAAAAAAAGACTTGTAAATTTTAAGCGATGTTCAAGTATTTGCGAGCGATGCGAGTGTTTTAATTTGATTTCCTTATTAGACGGATATCATTTGTTTGGAAATTTTTTCGTAAGATTTATTTTTTAGAGGGTTTAAATGAAACGAAATTTGTTTAAAATAAATATGAAAGAGAACCGTTTTTAAGTCACTTCTTCACGTTTTTTTTTCAATATCAATTAAAAAAAACATAATTGAATGGGCCTCGTAGACCCAACGATAAAAATTTGTTGAATGTAATAAGACTTAAAAAACATATAATTATTACTGAATCTTGAACAAAGAATTCTAAGGTTAATTAAACAATTTAACAATATATAAATTAGACATTATTTTTACCCGACTTTGAAGTCTTGTAATCAAATAAGCTCTTAACTTTTTCCAGTTTTCAGTTAATGAATCAAATTCTCCGCAATCTTTTCGCGATCGCCTTATCAATTAGAACTGCGCGTATCGTCGTGCAATTATTTTTACACTTCGACAAGTTTGCAGCAAATAATTACGGGCGCGTAATAAAGGCATTCCCAGGTAAACGATACATACGACTTGCCGCACATGAAGACTGAAATTTCACTATAGTTAATAACAGCGAAGCCAACTTCCGTCATTAACAAGCGCACCGGCTGCGGACAACAGGCAACAACTCGAATCCCGAATCATTTCGACTGCCATTGGCCTATCGAACGTGCCGAAGTGAATCTTTCGAAGCTAGGTAAAAAAACCGTCCCTTCCGCTGTTTAGCTTCTCTTTTCCTTCCTTTTTTATCGTCAGCTCGTTCATTGATGGTGGTACAAAAAGGCGGGAGCGTTAATTGACCGAAAGCGTCGTCTCGAGTGAAACAGATTCCTTTTTGCGGCGATAACGCGAAAGAAGAGGTGCAAAAAGTGGACCAAGTGGCGCTGTCGAGTCCATCGTTCATTTTCCACGTTCCTCGGCCCTAACGGCGATGATTGCACGCTGCAAATATATGAGAGGGACCCTCGCTTAGACATACAAGCCAGCAACGGTTGTGGCAATTACATGCGCATTCTTGCGCTCGCAATCTTGGCGCATGAAGCGCGCCAAGCTCGGAGTATCGCTGTCGCTTTTCAATGTTCGACGTTTGAAAAACTTCCAACAACTTTTGCGAATTGCCAACACGGCTTGCGACCCCACTAATTTATGTTAAACAATGGGAATGGTTTAACATGGGATAGCTAAGAAAAGGCTTCAATTGAAGGAAAATATATAAATGAGTGTATGAATATAGGTAGGATTGGAGCAACAATGTGGACAAGCGAAACAATGAAATGAGAATTCAAATAGTTTTCTTGGATGGGAAAAGTTTTGTGGAATGTTGAATTTAAGAATTGTAAAAAATTTGCTTGGAAAACATACCATAAGAAAAAACATGAATTTTCGGACGCAATTTTTTTTACTTTTTACTTTCTTTTTACTTTTAATGTTACTTGTAATGCTCTATTATTATTATTTAGTAGTATAAAGGAAGTTCCTGAATACGCTTGGAAAATCAAAATTCCCGCTACGTCGAACGATTCGATTTCACAATGCAAGCGCGAATTGCAACAGGCATTGGTAAAGGTCTCGTGAACGTGGAAGAAAATCGTAGCTTTTCGGCTGGCTGGGATCCGAACGCGGGAATAATGATATGACGCAAGGCGAGTGACGTAATTCCGCTGCTTGATATGGTTCAAACGCCCGAGCGGGATAGAAGAGTAATGAATGTAATCGTCGACTAGACTCTTTTACGCCTTGCTTTGATAACATTATTCTCCGGGAGAAGCGAAACGACGTCCCGCAAGACAGCTGATTGAAGACCGCGGGCGGCGCGAACCCGCTAGTTTCAGCAGATTTGCATCGCGAGCTAACTAAACAAGCAGTTACCGATTGGGCAACGGAACAGTGCCGGCTCGTTTCTTTCTTTCGCGAATTCGGAAGTTGAAATGTCTTTGGAACAATGGCTTTTTGTATATTTTTACTGCTAGGAGAAAAGGAACGCTAAAATTTAAATTATTGTTTCAACTGTTTATGCCACTACAAAAACAGGTGTTTTAAAATGAAACACATTTATTAGAGATTTTTAATAATTTTTCAACATAATAAAGATACAAAATAATGTGAAAAAATACAATGTTTATATTTAGTTATACTGTAGATCGAACATGAACAAATATTTTCAAGTATTATATTTGTGAATAAATGTGAAACACTTGGTTTCTTCAGAGAACCAAATATCAAATTTTACGAATTTCTGGCATAAATAAAACTTCCATTAATAATGTCCTTCTAGAGTTATTTCGTTAAAATTCATTCAAGTGTAACCATAAAATTGATTAAAAAATTTACTAATGTTTTTTCTTCGTGCACTGTACCTGCTTTGCAAGTCAAAAAGAAACGTTTGAGTTGGTAAATGAAGTACAAAAATAAATTTACTTCTTAATGTCCAGTACGAAGAGATTACACGCCGGCGTGATGAAATGAAGACGATCGTGTAAAATTGTACAAGAATAATACTATCATTTTACTGCCCTCTTAAAACGTTTGCATCGCCGCGCGCGGAATCGTCTTACCATAAATAGATTTTCGAACCGCAACTCTATTCGCGGCGTAACATTAAAGCGGCTATTTTAAGATGGAATTTTTTTTGCTACTTAATTATGGCAATACTCTTTTTTTGCGCGTATCGTTTTCCGTTTTTCCCGTCTTTCTTTTTTTTTAATTTAATTTTTTTTTTCTTCGAAAATTCAATTTGCCTCGAATGCCAATGTCGAGATAAACTCGACCGCCTGGATTGACTTTACGAGATAATTGGACTTTAAGGTACGAGAATGATTTTGTTAGAGTTTACTGATTTTTAAATTCATAATAATCTTGACTTTTGTGAAGTTGTGATATCATTTACTTCTTTTAAAATTAACTTTAATCTCTTAAACATAATTTTTTCTTAAATCAACCGTTTAATCTCTTCGGGCAAAATATTTTTCTTGGTTCAGAAACTTTCTTCCTGGCAAAATATCAAGCTAGATTTTATCTTCAGCCGAGACATTCTTTCGTCACTCAGTGCATCTGCTTTTACCCTTGATGTTTTATCAATTTTTTGCATTTCTTTCTCCCGGAGTCACCTTGCTTGTTCGATATTCCTGTTACACCGAACAGCGGGCTTATCTTCAATTGTAACCGGACGACAACTTACGCGCCGGCTTAAAACTGATACTTTATTGACAGACCGACTTTGCACCTGCTTTATCAACTGTAGTAATTTTCTCGTCGTATCTCCGACTGCTTCGTTCATTTACCTCCGCGGATTTGCGATTAATCCAAATTATGTTGCACGTTGAAAATCAAGTTTTATTGAATATTCAGTTATTTCTGGATTAGCGATGAGGAAGATGAATGCAATGACGAAGAAAGCGAATCAAGTTTTTTCTTGACTTATTGCTCTTCGATTGAATTCATTAATTTCACCGAGAATCTCTAACCTTTATTTATCTAAAGTCAAAATAATGTGAACGATTACAACTTTATGCCAAGCGAAAAAAAAAAAAAAATAATCTCATATATTTCTTGAAAAAGTTTAATCCATTTGTGTATAATTTTAAATACCAAAATCATCTAAAAATGATCACTTTCCAACTTTAATTGACCCATACAAAACAAAGTTTTTCATAAATGAAATTCCTGACTTGATTTACTTTCTCAAATTACAACAGACTGCATTTCTACAAAAATTCAGACGATTTCGTTGGAAATCGTCAATTTTATCCATTTTCAAAGAATGTTTCCTTAATTCAAAATCACCTTTTCTTTATTTGAAACTCAAAGCACAAAACTAATTAATTACAACGACAAACGAAAATAGAAAATAAGTGAAGTTAAAAAAAAAAAAGGTGAAACACCGCTCGTGGATTCTCGAATGCCTTATTCATGGCGCAGTCATTGAATTCGCCTAATTAAGCAAAAGCTTGGCAAACTAATGACAAAAATCGACGAACAAGGGCCGTTTATCGCTTCCGATCGGGATCGCCGTTAAAGTCCATAATTCCTTATGAACGGCCGGCAACGCGCGTCGTGACCGGCGGGTCCCGAATTTGACCCCGCCGTGCGCCTACCGATTCGGATCCCCGTGGCTCGTCGTCACGAGGGGTATTAAATTGCCGCGTACGTAACGGCGGGCGGACCGGAAGCGGCTCGGAGGCGAGATATACGGAATCAATTTGCATGTACGTGCTTAGCCGCGGTCCAAGTTACATTTCGCGCCACGGGAAAGGAATATGATACGTCAGCGGAATTTATACGCGGCCTTTGTTGCGCGCCAGCACACGTGCATGCGCGGACATTCAATTATACAACGCGCCGTGAGATATCGACGACGTATTATCTAAGATGGCCGATTGATCGCCAGTGAATGGGCCGGCGGGAAATTTTAATCGCACTTTATAGCCGCGCGATTGATTGATGTTTGCCCGCGAGATTCCAGCAATTGAACACTTATCGGCTGCGTTCCGAGGAAGGAAGGAAGGAAGAAGAAATCACGTTATCAACCACGACCGTGCTTGTGCGATCAATTTTCGAATTAAATTATAAAATTTCAATTAAGTCGTTTGCCATTGTAAATGGTTGTAATTTCAGTTGTTTGATTATGTGCTAATCGGTAATTTGAGGTGATTTAATACTGTTTGCAGCAGCTATTAAGAGTAAACATTTCGAATTAAGCTTAATTAATGTTCAAACGATCGTATCGATCTGAAAGGTATGATGAAAGAGAAGGTAAAATTATATTTATTTTTATATTGAGTAGTGGAGAATGCTTTGCAAAAAAATGACTCGGTTCAAGTCATTAAGATACTTATTTGTGCCGTTTTTATGAAAAGCGTTTTATTATAAGACACTTTAAGTGTCTATTGGGTTAAATGCAACCTGTTAAATATTCTTTTCTGAATATTACATTACCATTATAAATACAACATTTTGAATTAAAAAACATACATTAAACTTCATTTAAAAAGAAACTTTTCAATGAAATCAATAAGTGTAATAATGCTAAAAACACTTAATTTGATTTTCAATTTTATAGACCAAGAAAAGTGAATACCACGCGCAAAAAAGAAGTAATGAAATAAACCAACGCGTTGAAACAATAATTTATCTGTGCAGCATAACGATTTTTACGTGCCTCTTGATGTACGCTCCCTTTGTAACGTGGAATATTGTATGATAATTCTAGATGAAATCTAACAAGGTCTGAAACGGCAGCGCCTTTGTCCTATTCCGCGCGTAATTCTCAGTGATATTCCGCGTTACTGGGGATCTGTTGCCCTCAAGTTTTATTCGACCAATAGTGGGAATCGCAATTGTTTACCAGATACAGATAAATACTTATCACGGCATGTAATTAAATCGGAAGTGTTTCCACTATTTCAAGTACTAATCATCTACTCGCAACTCATTGTAGTTTCATTGATTCGGAATCATAATTACTTAATGTGATGAATACAATTTGAACATCTATAGGAAACGTCAAAAGCAAGAAAAACTGAGATATAAAGCTCAATGAAGGTTAATACAAGATGTGAAGAACGTTATAAAATGTTAACTGAACTGTGCTGTCAAATTACAAAGTATTTTTTTCCTTTTTTTTTTTTTTTCTCATAAAAGACACTGTAAAAATGGAAAAGTAACAAAAGTCACTGCAATTAGACTGAAATGTCGGTTTTTGTATTCTGTTGTAATTCAGATAATCTCGGCTTTCTTTCTCCGCGGAGTTGATGGACAAGTGACGGGGTCATTGTAAAGCGAGGTATAAGATTTCATTGTCATTTTTCCTTCCGTTTGTTTTAACGCGAGACCGGCGGACTGCGGGCAGGTAAAAAAGCGGCGACTTTTCAACGAGCGGATTCCGAGCCCGAACGTCCGGTTTTTTGTATCCTAAGCAAATCACTACAGTTCACTAATCGTCCGTCACACTAATCTGAAGTTTCGAGTTTGGATTTACCATACCGACTTGAGGCTAAGGTTTACGGCAAAAACCATAAGTCAGCGGGACGCGAAGCTCGGCTGCAATAAAAGTTGAAAGCACTTTCTTCGAAGCTTGACTGTTTTTACGTGACGTTCTGTCACATTTCTCACCATTATTTTCCACGATTTTTCATGCATTCCCTTACCACCGTGTATCTATTTTTAACTTTCAAATAAACGTACACATAGTCAATAAACAAGTATCTTATTTTCAAATGTTTTTCGTAGTTGATACACCAAAGGAGTCTCAAAATGAGACATTTTTCTTTATACCAAAGTGAATATATATTTTCCCCAGCTGTGAGAAAAATATTCTACTTTCGAAATGAAAATAGAAAACGTCTTTTTAACGAAAATTTCTATTACTACTATTGGCGATAATGAAAAAGCATCGTCGTAAAATCTAACAACAGTTTATTTATTTTTCTCGTCTTTCTAGTAGTTTTGTCGAAATTTATGGAACAAAGTCTAGAAAATTGTGCTACGTGAATTATAATTTACAACACATCAGAATTATAAATCATAATTTAGACAAACGTTTATAATCATAAGTAATATAAATTCAGCTGTTACATATAAATATATAATATATAAAAGCGCGTGCCCGTTGGTCTAAGGGTCTCATTAGTGAGACAAGGACCGGAGCAGAAAACGTCCTTGAGAGATCTTTGCACTCCGCGGATCGCGTCTTCGCGTTTCGCAGAGTTCCTTTGCGATTCTTGACGCTCGAAGGTCACGCGCGCGCAGCCTCCTCCCAGGTTATGGTCCACGCACATGCACGCCAAGAGGCATTGATTCGTTACGAGCGAACTAGACGAGCGTTGTTTTATGACGCCGCGTTGGTATGCCTGTCGCGGTCCGAGGAAATTATACACCTTGCGGTCGATATAATGTATCGGATCGTGCGGCGTCGCTACGAAAAATCACAGTAAATTGACGTTTTTCCGTGTCACCCTGGTGCACGATACCAAAATTGCCGCCACTTTTTCATCGCGCTAACATTTTACCCGCAAATTAAAATTTATTAACGCTTCTTTTCCCCGTACTTTTTACCGCAAAAAAAGCATTGCTATTTCTTTTTCCGAAGGAATTATTTCAACGATAAATTCAACATTTGTTGTCAATAACGTTACAATTAAGAGATGTTCTGGTCAGAAAAAAGGAACCACCTCTTATCGATGGTCTAAGTATAAATCACAACTTTTTGCAAACCTTTCGAAGAGGAATAATTAACGGTGAATGTAAATTAACGTAAATGATAAGTTATTGTCAATAAATTAACGCCGAAATCGAAATCAAGGATAAAGGAAAAGTTTCCGACCGTCGGCAACCTGCGACTTACAGTTGTTTAATTGGGCCGGATCGGTGTCAATATTTTATAAGCGTGAGGACAAAAGCCGTTGGACGGTAATGATTTAAGAACCGGGAACACAATTGCCGGACGAAATGCGAGGCGAGAGATTCGCCGGTGTCCATTTAAATGTAATTGAATAACGATGCACAAGTGCAACCTTCGGCGAACGTCTTTTTTTCATCTCCGGATGTCTCGGCCTTAAAGGATCTTTGTAATAAATCGTTTACATTTTCGAGCCTAAATAACTTTAATAGGCAATCTTTATATACGAGCAGTCGTAAATGATTTTCACGTGCTATGGCGGACGGTATTTATCTCGAATGATGTTTGCAATTAATCTCGTTATGTGTTCGAGTATCGTTGACTTTGTTTTTTTCTTTATTTTCTTTTTTTTCACCCCGCGCAATTTGATCGTCATTAAACGGACATTCCGAAAATCATCGACAACAATCATTATTCATTCGGACAGAATTTTAATTGTCACAAAAGGAATAAAACCACGATCGGTAACGGCGAGTTATTTTTGATTAAGGAACTGGAGGTGGCCAATATCAGCTTTTTATTTGAAGAGACTGAATAATTAATAAGGTAGTTGATTGTTTGAGTAAGTAGATTCATTATATAATTAACAGCTGGGGCAATTAATGAATTTGCTAAATAATTTTTTCTGTGATAAAAAAAAGTTAGATAAATAAATCATCAAGTAGATGTAAAATTAATTAAGTAAACAATAAAATAGCTGTCAAAGAATATTCCAAGACAATATTGTAAATGAAAAAATTATTATTACGTGTAAACAAAAATCATTATAATGTATTTTTTTATTACGGTTTGTAGAACCTTAATCGAACGTTCAGTTTTTATAAGTTGCCATCGAGAGGTTTTCTGTATTAAAATAGTAACTTTTACCAATTGCTTCTCTCAGTCTTTATAATGAACAAAAAATCATATGTTCTTACCGAAAACAATGGTCAAACAATCCATTCTTAAAACGCTCATTAAGAAAATAAAAATTAAACTCCTATCTTGTAATTCATCTGAAAATACAACCTTTAACGCATAACAAGCTAAACCATTGAATCGAAACGAAATTCGCCAATGGAATCCGAGCGGTCGTAGCAAACGTCGCCCGCAATTAACCGCAGCGACTCGACGTAAGAAAAAGTGCGCCAGTCGGAAAAATGTCGCGCGTCTAACGCAACGATCGCGTAAACCTGTCGGCGGCGAAAGGGCGCGCCGCGGGCAATTTAAATGCGATCGAACGTCGGACGATGCGTCGCGCGTTACGTGGCGGCGGACAGACGGACGCGACCGGGTATCGTTAATACATTCCGCAACAAGATTATCGCGAGCTGCGCCCGGCGAGAGTTTAATTTCGCTTCGCCGGCGCGCTTTTTCCGCGCTGACGCCACCTAGCTCCCGCGCGTCTAACGATTCGACCCGTTCGACGGGTTCGTCATTCGGCGCCCCCTTCCGATCGACAATGCGCTCGCGCGACTGCGTCTTTTTATCGGCCCGCGTTCGCCGTATCGGCTGGGAATTACGTGCGGTTATGGTGTCGCCGCGCGGGCCTCCGCGTCCAGTTATTAACGACTAATTTTATCGGCGCTACCGCGTTCCCCGAAATTGAGATGCCTATCGTTATTGCAAGTTGTCCGTCATTCGTTTCTATACTTAGAGAAGAAAGTGTACTGCAAATTAGAATTTATCGAATGTTTGAAGATCCAACTCCTTTTTAAACAAGATCAACTATCAAAAATAATATTAATTTTCGTTAAAATAATACGATAAAGAATATGTGGATTCACTTAAAATTGAAATGCATTTGCACTGAGGGAAAAATAATCTTTTTGTAGTGAAACACAAATGTTGTAAAGTACTTTCCGAATATTCTGAGAATATTTTCAATAAAGTACAATATTCTAGGAATATAGTAAAATAGACGAAGTATCATTTGCGTTGTTCGGGCAAAAGTATTCCCTTTTCTTTTAAACTTGAGTTACAGACAGGCAAGTTAGGCGCGGCAAAGGGCGGATAAAAAATGCCAGTTCGATTGAAAAATTTTAATAAGATCTTAATAAGATCTTATGCGGTTCTAATGGGCCGTAATAAGACATTAACAGGAACATAACGAGACTTTGCGATAAAAAGTCGGGATGCTCGTACTCGGACAGGAATTATAATGCGGCCTTGGTGTGGCTCGGTAAGGACTAAATAAGCTTCCACGAGAGCCTAACCGTAATGAGACCTCGCATGAATTTCTATTTATGTTGCGAGTTGGCGAAACTTTGCTTTATAAATTGGACATTAAGTTTTTGATGAGCGCGTTCGTCAGAGCGTGGAATTGGGGAGGTCGAACTGAGGTTTAATAAAATTGAATAATCAATGGTTAGTTTAACTTACCTAACCTGAAAGTAGATAATTATGAATTATTTACTCGCTTAGTGAGTTCTCACTAACATAACGTTTTTCTTAATGATGTATTAATCGCTGTAATAAATATTAATATTCACAATGTTTGTGGTGAAATTATACTGAAAGTACAAAACATTGTTCTCCGTGTAATAATCACTTCATTTACATCAACGCAAAATATTTGGTATTAAAATCACTATGAACTTCATTCATTGTAATACAAGTTATGTTGATGTAAAATACCATGCTAGAATCGCTAATGTAAACATTTAATTTATATAAACTGAAATAACTAATATAACTTACGTTAGAGTTTAATAATATTTTTCTTTGTGTAATTATTGTTTACGGAAGTAACCGCAATAATTTATAATTTAAAATAATAGAAATGGAATGTGTACAATACGATTTTTATTTGATTGCACAACAGAATAATAGATCAATCGACAATGTAACTAATGAATCAGTGAGTTAATACATGTTTACACGCAACCGCACTCGCAGTCAGGATAATCGATTTTAAAATTGTCGATCTTTACATGATCGATTTTCATTTACTATGAAAATAATCAACGTAATCGGATGTCTGAAAATGAAATACCTATTTTGATTGATGATCAAACACCTGTAATTCAACAATCTATTTCTTTGAGTGTGAACAATTCACTGAACATTCATCATACAAATTGCGCCAGACTTTTACAATCTCTATAATAACCTCCAGTCCATAAAGACGTCCTAAACTGACAATCTCTGACATCAGTTAGAAATAATGGTGTTCCAAGAAGGTTGCTATAAAGACCCTGAAAACCACCAACCTGCTTCAGTCATTTCCCCCTCCCCCCTCTCCGACGACTTTATACGACAATTAAGATTACCTTTGCGATTCAAACACTCGTTCGGCTAGTGCAAACGATGAAACTACTCATCAACGACTTCAACTTCCAAGAAGCGACAAGCGGGATCCCAAGGAGTCTGTTTGAAATTCAAGCGACGTCAACGGCGACCCTCGCTTCTCGGTATACGAATAATTACTCTTGAAATGGCTCGTGGAATTAAAATCGTGGCACTTGTTTTCGCGGCCACGGGTGTTTTCATAGTTGGACAGATGGCGCGGCGCGCCTTGAGCGCGGCGTCGGCGCGATACGTTCAAAGACGAAATGAGCGTCAATTACCTTAATAACAAAGACGACCGCGGGCGCGCTAGATGCGCCAATCGGAAAATTATTCCAGATCGCTCGGCGTGTCCCAGCATCGCGAAAAAAAAAGGGGGGGGGGGAGTTTGCGCATGAAATAGCGGCGTGACTAGGCACCATATTCAACAAGCGATAACGATTCGTTGCATGAAGGGCTTACAAGTTGAGGAAAAGATAACAACGCGACCTCAACCTCATACGAAGGTACTCGTCTGGTATGTTAAATATAGAGGAAGGATCGTAACATGGGCAAGATTCTTGTATCGGGACATAAATTACGGCAAAAAGTTACGCGGATCAAAAAAGCTTGTTTATCTTATAAGTAACCGCTCGGGCCTTGTACGGGGATTTCGCTTTGCATAGCAAACAAGTGGGAAGCGCGATTGGGCGCTACGCGCGAGATTACGCGAAATTATTGTAATCAATGAAAACGGGTATTGACATTTGTCGAGCGTGCGAAATCCTGCCGTTGGACGGGAATGAGTAGTCGGAAATTTCACACTGCGTTAGTAACGGCGGGATTAGTAAGGAAAAAATTGTCTTGGTTGAAGATGAAATCGATTTTGTTCAAGGTTATATAAAAAAGTTGAAAGGTAATGAGTTTTGAAAAGCTGAGTTTAAAGTTGATGAATTTTCAAAAGTTATTTTAAAGTAAATGAATTTTGGAATGTAAGTTAAAGTCAACAAAAAAAATTAATTAACAAAATGTAATTGAATATCAATAACTTTTCATTTACATTTTAAATTTGAATTTGAAGTCTGAATTTTTAAGCTTACTCTAATGATAACTGTTAATTAATAATTAACCTTTTTCTTTAAAGTTACTACGAAATAGCAATTAATAAAGTTCGTTTACTTTATTCCATCCCATTTTAATTTAAAATTGTATAACATTCTTAACAGTACTTCACAAATATTTCAATTACCATCACTTCTTTATATTAAGAAAACTTGTTTTAACGTTCACCATTTCATTTACCCCTACTTATAATTGAATTCTTTCATAATATTACGTTAAATCATAAAATTTCATTAGTTCCGTTCGCTCCTTCATTTGAACCGTGACGAAAAAAGCAAGACTCCTTGCACTGAAAGACTAAATCGGGGCAAAAAGTTTGCGTACACGCGCATCAAACGTCATCAATTAACTCGAACTAACGGCGCCTAATCGGAGAGCCACCATATAGATGTCCAATAATCATAATCGCTTTCTATCTGAGATTTAACAGGTAATTTATTTAAAATGCCCGGCGCATATCTGGCGCCGATCGCTCGACGTTATTAGCGTAAGGTGCAGGAAACACGGCTCGCAAAACAGAGTGCGAGGAAGATGAAAAGCCGCGCGGCGGTTTGAGGTATAACTTATTAAAATGAGCGAGCGAAATTTATGCACGTCACTTCCTAGGCCGGGCTTTTTCATCCGTGAATCGCGCCACAATGCGCAACGAAATTCACGGCAAAGGTAACGAGCCCGGCGCGGATTACCGGCCGAAAGCTAATCAAGGTCGCAATCACGCGTGCGTAATTATGGACGTTATCAATGACCCTGTCGGTTTATGCTAATTCATTGATATACTTTAATTGGAGAATGATGTTGCAATAGCGGCACAATGCCGGACGGATGATAGCCACGATTTCGCACGCTGATGAGAATTCACGGGGGAAAGAAAAAACTGAGCTAAATTTGTCGCGATGGCGATTTTGAATGCATTCGACGGTCAAGGATTCTTGCCTCGTTGGTGCGAAGGAAACGTGGATGTTTGAATCATTAATGCGATGAATGTGGGCGATGTCCAAGTCGTTCGTTTTATTGAGCGGAGGTCAAAGTGAATGATGAAGGTTGAATTTTGAAATTGACATGTTAAATTGTATGAAAATGAAGTGGAATATGATTACGAATTCATTTTAAAGATAATTCAGTAGAAAAATTTTTTGTAGCTTTTACCTATAAAAATGAAGTTAAAGCGACAATGAAGATAAAGATGGAAATTTTGTTTTTATCGATAAAATATTGTTTTGGAAAATACTTTTACTTTTATTTGAATCGAGCGTATTTTAAAACGAATTTATCGCCATATTTAATTGCTGCTGTAATTACTACTATATTTTATGAAAGACACTTGAATATCGGTAATGTAGGGTTCTATCGCAATATTCTCCTTAGTTCTCCACTGAAGGATTATTATTCATTGAAGAGATGAAACGTTATAGCTGGAGATGATATAATTAAATTGATTACGACCATCGAGCAATTTAATGTCATCGTTCTTAATTGAAATGTGCTACTACAATATAATTTTTATCTGAATTTTCTAATTACATGCAAAAATTAAGTGACAATGATAATCATTCAAATAATAGGATTCTTAGAATAGATATCTGTATAATTCAAAGTGCTAAGAATTTGTTAAATAACTTACTCATTGCCTCAAATGATAAAGACTCATCGTTTAAATACCATTTTCATAATGATTCATTATTAAATTGGTAAAGTGTTCGATAATTATCTACCACTGCCGAAATGATTTCGTGGATATTAATATCAAATCATTAATACAACTGAATAAAAATACTTCAATTAAATTAAAATTATTTAGTATCGATTGAAACCTTAAAGCTTATAGCATAAGCGTACCCCCTAACTCAAAGGTCCCGAAAAATCATGATTCGCGGGAAACGAAGAAACGTTTCGTCGAAAACCGAGAAAGCAAAAACGCCAAATCACAGTCTTTAGAAATTTAATTTCACTAACCACAAAGTCCGTCCCCAACGCAAAAGTAACGCGAGACGTTCGTTGGAAGCCCTACGTTAAATTCGATTCGGTTGGCGGCTCATTTCCCATCGCGGTCTGTCCAATAAACCAGCCAGGAAAACTATTAGTCGGATCCCGACCTGAGGATGAATGACCGCAGTTTTCAACTTATTTGTACCGCCGACGCTAAGCATAAAAAAATTGTACATCGACACAACAACGCAAGCATGAAAATAATACTAAAATTAACGTAAACAGTTACCGGAATGTTGACCTGATCCCCACCATGGTCACCAGAACCGCATTTTCGAAGTCAGTTGTGATACTGACTTTGTTCATTGAAAGTAATGTATAACAACAACGCGCAAGTTTGACGAAAAGATAAAATTAAATTAAAACTGATGAAAAATATTATTCAGACGCTGACTTGTGAATGAATTACCGCAATGCTGAAATCGTTTGTACTATTGATGTTGTTCTTGAAGAATAAATGCATATCTCCACAAGCGTGACGAACTATAAAAAAAAATGAAATTCAAATGGAAACTATAATTTGTATTCCGACTTGCACACAGAGAAAACATATTATAAAAAACAGTATATCATGTATTAAATACTTCGATACATAATTTGTCTCAATACACACAATTTACCGCAATTTCAAAATAAATACTATCAATAATGTTTATGTTGAGGTATAATTATCGAGATTCGTTGAAGTCATTTATATAATTTACGCCATTAAAGCAATTAATACGTCAACGCAAACACATTAAAACGATAAAACTTAACAAAATTGACGATATCATTTCATCGAAACCCGATTTGATAATTAACGACCGCAACTCCAAAGTCATGAATACCTGTATTAAAAAGAAGTTTATCGAAACAATGACGCGAGCCAAAAATGCGAACGCAAAACAGCCAACCGAATTTCAATTTATAAATCCATGGCCGCAATTCCGACATCTGCTGTTCTACCAACACTTACCCTCGAAAACTAGCGCATATGAACGCGAGCACAACAAAGCGACACTCGGCATTCCGCGGCGAAAAGCTCGTCGTTACGCGAGGCCGTGCAAAAAGCGAAAAGGGAAAAGACGAGCGGACAAAAAGCAAGCGGCGCCGCGGCCGCGGAGATAAATGCAGGGAGCGGGGGCGAGAAAAAACGAGGCACCGAGGACGAGGTATGCCATAGTGGGTGTTGTAGTTTCCGGTGCGCTTATTATAAAGCGCATCTTTGTCGGAGCTAATGATGTTTCAGGAATAAGCGCGTAGCTGTTACCACGCTTTGTAATCCACGTAGTTGGATATGCTCGGCATCGTGTTTTAAGTGGTCAAGCAGTAAAAGGAGTTTTCGTGGTTAGAAAAAGGCGGCGTTGCCGGCCGCAAAAAGACGGGGGCCGACGTTGCGGCGGAATCACGCCGGGATCCGCTCGCAAGTTCGTTCGCCCCTGGCTCGTCCGACGGCTTGGCTGTCCGATGAAACCGAGAGTTCGTAACGAGCCATTAAGGGCCGGCTCGCTTATAGAAACGTCACGTTGGCTGAAACCCGACGAACCCTTGTGATAATAGTTAACGAGCTAATGGCTTTATGGTCCTCGCCGGCCGAAATGATTCAGAACGTGCTGCGAAACTCGCTCCGATGGACCGATTCGCCGCCGATTGCGGTAATCCTTTACGTTTGAGCTTGTGGCGAAGAAAGCGGCGTGTCGCAACGATAGAAGTTGCGCGTCGATCGACGTGATAAGGGATTTATTGCGCCAGGGAAATATGGTTTCATATGGCGACGTGTCTTATAACGTGCAATCATTGTCAATTTATGAAAACGTCGATGCGATGCGCCCAGCGCCGGCCTTGTAGGTTTAATCGAAACGCTCAATCATTGGTATGTTATTGGTTATTGGGCGAAAGGGTCACTGTTGTTCGGCGAGAACAGCCGCTGTGTATCAATGGACGTACGCGACTAGCTGAAGATTTAATCTAATCAAGTTTATGTAAACGAAAGCGAGCGCCGCGGCACGCGAGTCGGAAAATAATTGCCGATTTGTGCGGACGGGCGCAAAAGGTTGCGTATATGTTATGTGTCAATTGCGAAATTCGTCGAGAAGCTTTTGTTGGCAGGACGATGAAGACAAGGGGATTTTTCATTGATTAATTGTCGTCGATAAACAAATGCTCGCGGAAAAATGTAGAATACTTTCGTCATCGATTCATACCTCATATTCTTCCTTCAAGCAAGCGGAATTCTCTCATTATGAAGCAACTGATTTAATAAATGTAATTAGTATAATTGCACTGAACTATTTGATTCAAATAAAAAACTTTTCTTTATAATCAACCATTTTGATTAATAGTAAGAACATGGATGTCAATAAAACATGAACTGACGTTTACCATAGTTAAATTTATCGCGATCATTACAGTATCAGCAAAATGCAAAATAATTATTGTTAGTATAATAATACTACACTGCAACTCATTACTTTATTTTTTTAACGTAAGGTACAGATTTAGTCGAACATTCGTAAACGCGGCGTTACGCCTGAAAGTGAATTTTACGGCGAGGACAGTCAGTTGTCTCGAGTACACGGTAATATCGGCGACGGGGAATGAATTCATTGAGGTTCTCTGAACGATAGTCATCTTTGAAAGGGAACAAAAGATCGTTTTTCTCGAGAAACGCAACGACGTATTACCATAATGAGGATCATCAGCAAACAGACCGATCTCGTCGCTCGGCACGTTGTTTGGCCTTAGGGCCGCACAAAAGAGTGTCAATCGCTTAGGAACAGCGCGGACGTTCGCGCGGCCTTCGAGTTTAAAGTCGTCGCGGTAGGCGCAATGGGCTATGAATTATTACCGGCTGTAAATTTGCAATGATGATTGCGAAAAAAAAGTCAAATCTGCACAATCAACTCCCGTAATTCCGTAAAACTTTTGGCGGATTGAAAATATTGTACATTTGTAATTTTGTATACAATTTCCACGATATTTTTATATCAAAGGTACGAATAACTTAGAAGTATCTGGATTCGAAGAATTTTGTGAGTAAAATATACATAATTGATTTTGAAAATTTTTTGAATTTTTTGAGCTTTTGATGTCAAACCCACAAAATAGATTCACTCGACGAAAAATCGTTTCCTTTCATCAACGAGTTTTCGTTAACTTTCGCGTGCCACGGTATGAGAATAGATGACGAGCAGTGAGCACGTTCGAAGACGCAAATTACCAACGCCATGCACGTTCGAAGGCTCTTCGAAGACTTTTTCGCCAGCCGATTTGTTTGTGATGAACATACGCGCGACTCTGAGTCAACGAACTTCGTCTTACGTAATTGCGCACGAAGAAAGTCCGTGCGTGATTCCGCGACATCACTCGGCTAACTCAAATATTGTGACACTGACGACTCGATCCAAATTGATATCCGTAAGAAGGTTTCGTTGAATATTATAATTTCGCGTGTCGTGTTCCGTTGCAAATTTTTGCGCGAAATTCCAAACCTTGGTGGTACGTCGTCACTCGTTCACACCTAATCTTATTAACCAGCGACTTTGTAAAAGCTTTAGCTACGGTTGACAAATTTTGACACTTTTTTGCGAGTCTGAAAAAAGTAATTGAAAAAACATCGGGGAACCAAACAGAATAACACGCCTGGATTAATTTATCAATCTATTGTACTGCAAATGAGCACGGCGTTTTTTCGGCTGGTAAAAACCAAGGTTGTATACAAATGAGTTCGTTATTTGAAGAAGGCATCAAATAACGAACCAACTTCTTCCTGCGTCAAATCCCGTGATTGTTTGACACTTTACGCTTGGCTTAAATTAACATAGAAATACGTCTGCGAACGATATCGCGATCTTCCTTTGTCCACGATTCTTCGGCAATAATGTTCTTCCTTCCGTTGTTAATGGAACAAGCTCGTTCGAAAAGTTACCATCTCGTCGTTTGAGATTCGACTTCCTCCGTCGATTTATTTCGTTTTCATTCCACTGGCTCAGAAAGTTTTCCCTCAAACGTACATACGATTATTCGTCGATGATACATAATCATATAC
>JABFOV010001153.1:0-27465 GCA_022817685.1 Aradophagus sp. ZL-2020
TCAGAGGAGAGATGAAGATAGCTAGGAGATGCGGTACGAACGGAAGACATACTATATGTGACTGAAACAAACGACAGTCGAGAAGTAGAAGGCAGAATGTGCGAGTCAGCAACAAGTGGAGAACTGTTTTTGTTTTATCAGCGGGGGGACGCAGGGGTGTACAGATTTTGTTTTGTTTGGTGGTTTTAATTTTGAAGAGAAACAGGGCCATGCCCATGGTTACTGGTTTTTTTTTTTTTTTTTTTTTTTTTTTTACAAAAATGGTTTTAACAAAAAATTTTACCTGTTTGACTTTACACGTAAAAGCAATCTTTGCACAGATGGTTGGATAATTGTAAAGATAATAATTCAACCAAATGATTATGTTAAATCAATAGAATTTTTTTCGTAGTGTAATTCAATAATTAAACCTTGTTAATTTATGCTCAAAAAACATGGTAAATATTTTTTAATCAAAAAATTATTAAAGTTAAATTTAGTACTTAATCTAAATTTGACCGAAACTCATACAGTTTTTTTTTTTAACGGAAATTCATTTGGTTTAAGAAACTTTGTTTTAAGTGAGTTATTTTCTTGATTTTACACACCATTTTTTGATCGATATTTAAAGTGAACTCTTTTTTAATGTGAACTTAATATGGATTTTACTACTTATTTTTGATAAACTTTTTCAGAGTTTATTTCTATTCACGAAACACTGCAAAAAAGTGACTGTTCTCTTAAAGCTTTTTTAGAATACTTGAAATATTTTTGCTGAAAAAACGTTGTACTGAAAACGCTTAAATGGCAAAAAGAACACTTTTTGGCGTTTTAACGTTACGACAAAAACACTTAGGGAAGCTTGTTTTTACAGTGAAAATTATACCCATGAACGGAGTAGATATATTCCTTATTTATAGATTTATGCTTTTAATAAATAACGTTCCTTTTAATAAAATTAGTACTTTCTGCAATGCGTTTTAAGTTTTCTTACAAATAATTTTCATTCTATAAATGTTAATGAACGATTTTTCTAAGCAATAAATTTCCTCTTCATTTTATACTTAAAAAAACTGATTGTATTTTAATAATTTTTAGATCAATTCACATATTTATTTAATAAATTTGATTTTCCGTGCCCCTCTCTCCCGAGGCTTTCCATAGTGGTGCATAATTGCCGCTTGAATTGAGGATTAATTGAAACCGGAGATCTTCCTAAAATCGTTTCGTCGCAATTCGAACTACAGCGATAATAGCGCTAACGATAAATAAGAAACTCTAGCGGATTTATGGTCTTCGTGAAGAAAGATGTCTGACTTCAAAGTCGGAGAACACGATGCTGTTTGCATTAAAGTTTCTTCATAGAAAATAATTAAAGTACATGTTAATTCGACAGGATCCAAATGCGGTCCAATTTATTTTTTCTCGCAACATTCAGCTGCTTAGATCATTAAGAATTTTGCTTCTTTTTATAAGGTAGTGAGTAATTCAAATATCTGGAAAACTATGTTTAATGCATTGCCCGTAAAAAAAATAATAAATTATTCATAATTTTCACTTTTTTGGTACATTAAGGCTACATCCTTTGAAGGATACAAATGCAGTAATGATGAATTATTTGCTTCATATTAATGTTATTATTGCGCAAGTATTAATTTTTCACTTTAACACGTAAATCTGCTTTGGTATTGAAAAAAGGCATTTTTTTTCGATTTTTCAGTAGTTTAACAAATAACGCGTCAGCCGCTCGGAAGCTACCTGTCAAGCGGTTTAAAACCTTTTACTGCAAAATGGTGGTAGAAAGACCGATTGAAAAACATTAGAATAAACGGTTTATCACCGAGAAAAAGATAGACGAGTTATAAAAAAAAGTGGTTTGCACAGTGATGGAAGACTTACGTAAATTTGTTTAACGTTTTTGCTTTCTATGCAAGACTACACAAATATACAAACAGTTGGATAGATAAACAAGTTTACTTATTTCTGCAAGTTAATCTTGTTGTGTAAATCAGAGATATCATCTGGCTGTTTGATTGAGAGAATTACAGTCTTAACAATAATAATTTTGGTCAAAAGGACAAGTTTGGCAAGTTTGGCTTGTCCTTTTGTTGTTTGTATTCTATATTTACATTTTGTCTATTCTCTTCATTTTTGTTTTAAACAACTGTAATCTTTAACTTACTTTCGACTATGATATTATAATTTTAATTAATATTATGTAAATTATAGTTACATTAAGATTATAAATGACATATAAAAATTGTTTGCCTTTCAACAGTTAATTTTTTGATGTGTTTGTTTTTAGACATATCTACACGATTGAAACTTTTGAAAAAATTTAAGAAATACATATACTTCAAACAAATTTGGTGTGAATGCATTTACTTTGAATTTTTCAAAGATTCATATCGTGTGGATATTTTCACGTAAAAAGTTTTACATTCATAATTTTCTAATATTTAAGTAACTTATGTATAAAAATTAACTGTCTGATTTGCCGATATTAGTATTAATCGCCGTAAAATTTAATATTTGAGATTGAAAGAAAACGATTTTTTTTCACAGAAATATAAAGTTTTCATCATTTGCTGAGATAATATCCACTCAGTTTGACGTTATCTATCCAACTTTTGTACTTGAGAAAATCGGCTTAATTTGAAATCCATTATCATCCTCTTACTTTGTCTACAATCAAGCATTCTTCTTGAGCTAAGTATCATATCATAGTTTAGAATTGCACTTATTTGATAAAATTATGAAGCAATGAAAAATACACTCGAAGAACGAAAATAATAAGTATTCCGTTCAATTTTTTTTTCAAAAAATACCATAATATGCACTTTCAATTCATCAATCCGATTCTCTCAATGCAATTCCACCAAAAAAAACTCGACTACTTTTCCGCAAACACCTTGCTAATATCACGGTCAATCAATATCGCCGACAAATTTCGGCCGTCGACATTAGCTCAAGACACTGCGGCTAATCCCGCGATTACTTTAATCGGTCGATTAATTCCAGCGAAAGCATATTTTCGCGGCGCGTCATAATCAGTGCCGCGGGCGAGCGGCCGGCAAAAATAACCGACAAACGCCAACTGATTGGACGCTCTATGGGTACTTTAATTAAATAGTAATTGGATTCCGACAGCCACATATAGTTGGAGTGTAGTTTAACACGCTTATCTAGTTAGCAGGTTGAATTTTCGCTCGAAATGGAGTCTCGTTAACGGGCGCGCAACCAGCCAGCACAATGTCTCGATCTTCGGCTCCGGCTTTGCGACCTTCTTTGCCAACTAATTGCCGATCGTCGCGTCCGGCTCTCGCCTCATGAGAGTATGCAAAACACGCTGCCGACGTGATTCGCAACTGTTGCCGAAACACGAAGGCGGGTTGGAAAAAAGGCCCCCGGGTTATCCGGCGCGAGACCAAGCAGGCTGCGGCATAATAAGCCGAGGGGCTGCGGCTACGCGTACTTTCGACTCAGCCAAAACCGCTATTAGGGTTAATAGACGAACGGTGCGCAAAGGGTTAAAGGAAAGCCGCTATTAGGGTTAATAGAAGGAATGCCGGGCAAAGGGCAAAAGCGGCCGAAATTAATGCTCGCATTGCGAAAGAAATGCTGTCTAAACTAATTACTTATTCGGAAAATGAAATCCCGCAATTACGCTCGGCCATTATGTTGGCTGCTGCTGGATTTATCGTGGCTTCGATACCGAGGTAAACATTCAATTTCGCGCTACGAAATAGCGGCTCTCGTTTCGAGTTTCGTCCTTTTCCAACGGTTTTTCTCCGCCCGTGTTAGAGATTAAAGTGGCCCGCGGTAATTAAAGGGACCCGGCTTTGTCGGCCCGGAATAATGATCTTTTTCAATTGGTCGCTGCGCTTTATCGATTGCCCTGCTGACCGTTTTCTAATCTGTGTGCGGAAAAAAAGGACGCTCGAAAATTGCGACGCGGATTATAAAACGGCAAATTGGGGTTTGTAATGTTTATGGTAATTCACTGAAAGTTCATAAAATTCGTTGCTATTAATGCTTTGAGTTGAAAGCTCAGAGAGGTCACTTTTTAATTAATTCAAAGTAATAAAAACAACTTATGGAATATTAAAAATTATTTATATATTTAGTAATTTCACATCATTTCAAGTGCGAAATTTCTATTACGAGTCTACATGTATTTACAATTTTCTCTAAACGTAGTGCAATTCTTACTGGTTTTATATTGTGCTCAGTGACGTTTTAAACGACGTTTAAATCCCTGCATGACGGACTTGACGGAAAGCGACCGCTAAGTAAATCACGTCAATTATCAAGCAACAAGCATCTCGAGTTTTAATGGTAATATAATTCGACCTTACATACCGCGCGAAGATAAGTGAATCCCGGCGATAGAGCTGCGGAATAATGTCCAGGCTGGCTTTGTACGTGCGAAGAAAGTGAAACCGCACTCGCATCGTTACGACCTGATTACCGTGCGCCGTAAACCCTTGCCGGCGTGACTTATTCGAGGGAAATATAATAAAAGGAGAGGAAGTCCATGGCGATCGCTTTGACAGAACGGAGTCGCGTGCGATCGTAACGGCGAAACTGCGCCGGACGCCGATAAACGCCGCGTTAACGGCGGAAACGCTCAAACGTGCGCAGGAAAGAGGACGGTGTATTGAAAGGACAAGATTGTAAAATTAACAATTTCAGATCACATTTAAATACCGGCGGATGGTTTAATGAAATCGGCTTTTTATTCGAAACGATGAATCCTAATGATATTGTAATCGAAACGTTAATTTTAATTCATTAATCAGTCGTGAAAAAGAGACGAGAAAAATCGCGTTAAAGTGTTAATTTGATAGTTGCACTTGGTAATTCGTCGAAATCACTGCTTTATTGAAACTTTTAGAATAACTATGTAGTAACTGTTAAAAGTTGTGGAAAAGTTTATGAAAGATATTCGCAGATAAGAAATACGACTTCTTTCTACCTTGGAATCAAAGAAAGAAAATAATTTCTAAAGTGACTCTCTCGAACCGGGAAATTGCAACATCTTTATCGAGAAAACCAGAGTCATCGGCATATTCGATTTCGCTCGCTTCAGCATACGAATGTCGCAGTGAAACAATCTTACAAATCTTTCTTCAACAACGCCGTCCGAGTCAACCTGCCTCGAAGTCAGCTACCTAAAATCTTCGAAAATATCGTCGAAGCTGTCTGCGAAAAATAATTACATAATACAAAAAGTGTCAATCACCTTCCAATATGGAAAATTCAACAACATTTTCTTTTTACTGTAAAAGAATAAATTTATATTGCAAATAGAAATAGTTTCTAATTAAAATTATTCCGCTTATGTGTCGTTCTTTGGAAACGTCTTTCAAATACTGTATAAAACCACAATAGCTAATTCCGAAACGATTAATTTGTACGCGCCGTAGACGGGAGCAGTTTAAATGGGCTTAGCTTTGAATTCCCAGTATGGGAATTTGTCGTCCCACTGAAAAGCACATTTTAAGTACGAAGCGATTTCGACGTGAACATTTAAGAGACTTAAATTGCGAGGATATCTGTTCCACCAATGATTCACATGTATATCGAAAGAAGTGAAACGACAAAAATTTCAACAATTATTAATCATGCCTTAATTTAAACAAAAATCAATCAATCGTTTTCATTATTTTTCTAGTTTGTTTCTGTTTTCAGTCTTCCTCTTTTAATAAAAGTTTAAATCCTCTCCCTATACAACTCACACTTTTCCAATTTCCATCTAAAAAAGTATGAAATAAATTCGTTTACAAGGTTTTTCCAATCGACTTTGTTTATTTAAAAACCTTCCTCAAACTCCTCCACATCGAAAATCTCGCCGCGCCGGCGCGCGGTCGTAAAAAGTCCTCCGCGGCAACGGCTTGTCGTGCGCTTCGAGCGACGGGAAAAAATTCGCCGTCGTTCGTTAAATCGCGCGGCAATTAACGCGGCAATTTCAATTAGCACGTCGAACATCAGGCAGCGTTTGCGTGGCGAATATCGAGCGCATTCCGGGGGTGTTTGTCCGGGAGAAAGGCGTCGTCTAATTTGCTTTGTGCCCGGGCGAACGCGTCGTCCCGCGGCCGTCGCCGGGCCGCGACTTGGTCGCGACTCCCGCGATCAACGTAATTCACGGTAACACGGCTCCCGCGGGAGCGTCGACGCCGCGATCGACCGGGAGATTTTCCCCGGCTCAATTTGATCCCCGGCCCGGGCTGGCAATCGCGGCCGACTTCCGCGGGATTCGTATTCAGATACGCCGAGCCGCGCCCGCGGTTATTGCGGCGAATTCGTCTGCCGCGCGGCTGCCTTGAATTCCCGATAAAAAGTAAATACCGCCGTCTCCGGGCGAAATCCAGCTGTTTCGGCGGAAGCGGAACAAGTTCTCGGCCGCCGTTGAAATCGAATCAAACCGGCGCGTGTTCCACTCGCGTGCCGCCGCGATTTTTCTTTCCGCGCTCCCAAATTAATGCACTCCCTCGGGACCGAGCGCGGCTCGCCGTGGGTTTCGTCGAGAAAACGTGTTAATTTGTGGGGAAAAGAGATTTTTTTGTATGCAAATATTTCCTGCTTCTTTTTCCCGCTTTCGCTCTTCTTCTTATCGTTCTTGTTTGGCTTTTACGAGCGCACGAAAATTTCGTTACAATTCGCCAGCGAAAATGTTACAAGCTTGAAATATATATTGAAAAATAAACCATTCGGTTGTAAAACAGGTGATTAGTGAAGGCCCGTCGATCACGTTGAACGATTACTGTTTTAACAATTTAGAAAAATCTAGATATTAGCTAGAAACGAATTAATCAGGGTGGCCAAAATTTTTTATGAATCAAATTCTCTGACTTTTCCAGAATTTCTAGACTGATTACTTAACATTTCCTTGACCACAATTTATAAAAGTTACATTTGCATTTGGTCAAAAGTTTAAATAATCATGTATACGATTTTTAACTAATAATAACAATGATAGAAAACATTGTTTCCCCTGTTTCTATTACCCCTACAGCCCCATGAGCAGGTTTCTTCGCAGTTTCTACTGTATTCGACCATGTGACCGTATGGTGCGAATTTCGGCTTTTTAAAAGGGATCACAAATTACGATTCTTGTTCAAACAGTTTTAATATAAGAATTGAATTGATCAAGCGAGTTTTAAAAAATACGCAGCATACGCAAATAATAAAGATCGATCAAATATAAAAAAAATATTTAAACGCATATATGTTATAGGTACAGTTTATGGCGCCAATTTATAATAATTCAAGTAACCAAACATGAAAAAAATGTTTATGGTAAATATTTTTCCCTGTGTTTTCCAGAAACTGGTCCCCCTGTAGTTACTTGAAGTGAAAAATTGTTTCTAAAGTTAAATATATGCTTTATGATTATATTGTTAAGAGTTTGTGAACGATTACAAAGAAAAATACTTGTGAAAATGAAAGTGTTTATGAGAAAGGAAGAAGATAGGGGCAAACAATGAAGGTGCATTCGCTATTTCTGAAGAGTGTTTTTTCATCTACTGGGCTATGGTACTGACTTCGTAATACGTGACAAATAATTTGTCACTTACAGACGACGGAACGTTAGATTACACGCCGTTGTTTGCGAGATGGCAACATTTTATTTCTTTGAGATTTCGTTTTAAAGATAATTTTTAACAGACCGCATATATTGCAATATAATTAATGTGGAAACATCGTTCGTAATTAACACTATGACAAAGAACTTTTTACGACTTTGTGATTGAGTTGTCAGTAACTATTGAATTTTTAATTATTCATTAATAATTATGTCAACATTGCTTTTACATGATAAAATAAACGCGATTCATACATAAATCAATTATAATTAATGTATTTAAAATATCTATTTTTAATACGTTAATAATAACGGATCTTAAAAAATGAACACATTTTACTTACGGCAACAAATTACGAAGTATACCCAAACGTGGGTAAAAATTTTGAGTTTCAATAAGCATTGAAAAAAATTTTAATAGTAAGTAATAATCTAACATATTTACTGATGCTACTTTGACCTTAAAACCAAACATCAATATAAACGTTGCTTTACACAAACTTACTTAAGGTGAAAAAAATTACTCATGAGTATACCTTATTTTTGATAATTACGTTATATATCATAAAATGTACAATATATTATCTAGTATAAACTCATGTACAATAAATTGTAATTTAAAATATGGAAATTAATATTTTATTAACTCGGTGTCTAAAAAATGTAATTTAAGCCAAAGGCATTACCACAAAAATTGCAATAGCAAGTCACGTCGAGTGACCTTCTCGAGAGTAACGGTGAAATAACGGAATACGTATAAAGTTATTTTCGCCGCAACACAATATCATTTCGTCGAATATTTGAAGCGAATTAAGCATGCACACAAAACGAATCCGTTTGAATTTAAAGTTCATTTTTGACGGTACGCGCGCTTTTGCGGCTCGCTATAATAAACATCTAACGAAGTCAATATTTAATGAATCTCGCAACTTCCTCTGCGCCCACTAAACGACGGTTATTGTAGTTGAGCGCATCGGCCACTGTGCACGCGATTCTTCTGGCAACATAAACTCCCAATCGCATAATGAATTTCCGCGGAATAAGGGAAAATAAGAAAACAAAAGTAGAACGAACAAAAATTTCGAAAACAAAGTTAAAAAAAAGGAACTCGTACCGTTCGCGCGAATTCATCGGCGCAAAGCGACGCGTTCATTGAAATAACTCGTCGCATCGTAAGGACGAAAAATTTTCGCATTCATTAATAAATTATGAACCTTTCGAGACATTCATAACGACCAGGGATAATAATCGTAAATTTCGGAATTAAAATTTACGAACGTAGTAGGTATAGGTATACAACAATTTGTATCGCGCTTAAACTTTCTACATTATTACCGGGTAAATAACGAGCAAGTATAAAAAAATCCCTTTTTTTATTTCGCGTGGTCGAATCAGTGACGTAATTGCAGCGAAAGACGTATATTTTGTTGTAACAACGGAATGTTTGTTGTTCCCGTTGTTTCATGTTGATTTGTTTGCGTTGCCTTTGTTCCGTGGCTAGCTTTCTGCACGATGTAAATTCGAGATGAATAAACAACGTTAGAAAACACTTTTCGGATCAGGGTAATGTACCGAAATATATTCTCACAGTGGCGAAAAATTGTTTCCGCGGCCGAACTCAAAATATGTTATCTTGAAAAAATGTACTGAAAAGTATATACACTTTGTAACCACACAGAGAAAAAAATACTGTAAAATTTACCGTCACAGTAGAATAAACGTCAGTAATATTCGCAGAAAGAAAAAATTTACCCTGACAGCACGGTAAAAATGAATGGAAATTCGGTAAAATTTTACTGTGTTTTCATTAATTTTTACCGTGCTGTCACGGTAAATTTTTCAAGTTTTTTTTTCTCAGTGCAGTAGTAATATTCTTTGTGTAAGTTCATTTCTTTTTTTAAAAAAAGTGAATATCTAGATTGAAATACAAAGCTTCTGTAATTTGTAAAGAATAACTAAAATTCTGTATACTTTGAAACGGTTGCTTTGACAATGCAATATCAAATTCAAACTTGTATTATTAACTACTTCTCTTTGCTCCAGAAAATAATTCGCTCGAATTAAGAAATCTAGTTTATTGACAAGATTCACTTGGCGTTGTATTAGAAGAATGTGAAATCAACTTTTGATTCGATTCACGTGAACTTAACTTGCTTCAAATGAACTGTAATAAAGTGTAGCTACTTACTCTTTAAATCCAACATTTAATCCAACACTAACGAATAGATTAAAAAAGTATAGATTTTCATTAAAAAGGAATGATCGAAATTGGGATCGTCGGAAAATAAACATCCACCGCTTGTATTAATTAATGTTCGACAACATTTTTTTCTCCATCGATGAAAGGTGTGCGCGCAAAGTGGAACTGTGTTTAGATTACAGCTAGAGTCGCGTGCAAACAAGGCTCGCGTAAACAAACGTTGGCCGACCGTGCGCGCAACGTTAATAACCGTCTGCCGAGAGGACGAAAAAAAGCTATCACGAATTGAATCCCGAGACGCCGCGGCGTGTCATGCGTCGCGTTGAATAAAAGCCCACGGCATTCTAGGCGCGAATGCACATTTGTAATACGCTCCGAAGCACGAAACCAAATTTCGGACCATATTAAATTTGTTCCAAGCTGTTCTATTGACCCAGAATCGTTGACAATCTCCGGCTGACGTGCATGCAATTCGAATCAAATGGCGGTTCACACTGAATACGTTGAAAGCACCTAGCCGACGGCTGTGAGCAACATTACAATGGTTGAAAAAGAATTTACACGCCGGAGCGCACGGCTCGTCTCGTCTTGCGTGAAGAAAAAAGAAAAGGGGAACGAGAGGAAGGAAGAAAAACGGAGGAGAAAAAGCGTGCTAACCAACGTCTGAATTTCAATTGGCAAAGTGAATAATTATGCGAGATGAAAAAAAGAAGAAGAAGAAGAAGGAATTAAAAAGAAGGACGGCGAAAAACAGGGGTCGCAGATTTATCTTTCGCGATTTTTGTTACACACTTTTGCTGGTGCACGAAATTAATGACCCTCAGCAAAATGCACGCCGGCCAATAAAACCCGCAAAGTTCACCGCAACTGCTTCACGTGCAATTTGAACGGCGCCGCGGTGAAGTCCCGTTCGTTGGATCCAAATGAGAAACCTATTATAGACGTCGATGAAGACTTAAATTTTGCTGCGAGAAAGTCTCGAAAGATTAATACGTTCGTCACGAAAACTTCGACGGAAATAAAGAGTTTCCATTGGAAGAATGTTTGTAATTTTCTCGGGAAGAAGGTGCGACGGTCGGCGAACCCAATTATCGGTCATTCGTACAAAAGTTGTTGCAAACATTAGTATAAAAGATCTTTTTTGCATCAAGAAAATTGTTTTGTTTGGTATATATTGAAATCTAGAACATTTTTATGGATCGAAACAGAGACATCTAAGAATACCATTGGATAACATTAGTTTAGAATGTTCAGCGACATTCCCGGACATTCAAAAGATATTTTTATGGGATGAAAATATAAAGATAACCAAATTGTATGGAAAACATAAGCTCAAAAACACAAGTGCAAAAAACATCCTGATTTTTGCATAGTATTGAGATGTGAATTAATTCAACAGTATTCAAAAGTACTTTTAGAAAATTTTAAAGAAATGTTAACATTTTGAAAAAGTGGTAAAATGGAACGTTGAGTTCAACGTTGAGTTTTTTTTTTTTTTTAGTATACGTGAAATTACGTTAGCATTTTCACGTGATTTCACGTATTTATCGATATTGTATAGTATAAGGTATATATTAACTTATTAGATTTCGTTATTTTTATGTAGATTTATAAATATCTAATGCATATAAAATATATTTACATTAAGTAGATGTCTATCTTTCTCTTGAGAAACTCTTTGATTATATCCAATTAGTTAATAGACGTGACGTACAGTCGTGACGTACATCGGATAAGTTGTAGATCAATAATAATGCCTAAGTTCTGGTTCAATAAAAAAGATGAAAGTACTCGTATAAACTTGAGTGTAATATGTGAGGAAGAATACGGCTTCCTTTTCAGATTTTTGTATTCTGGCAATTAATTGAATTCGGTATTTGGAAAATAAAAACCGCTAAAATCCGTTGAAACTGGAAAAAGAGATTAGAGGAACTGTTTTCATCGGCTCGTATACGACATATGTGCTGCACTATTTCGCTTTCGCGATTTCGACGCCACTCGAATCTCTAAATATTTGTTTGTTTATAGTACACACAAATTGCAAACTAGACAAAAGAATAACGTTTACGTTTTATTAAAGAATAAACACGTATGCATTTTAAAAAATATACATTTTTATACCAAAATATAACAATTTTGTTTAGGTTATTGTTAATTGAAAAAATATTTACAATTTGTTTATATTTTTACTTCCATTCTATTCTGGGTTAATTCAGTACTTAACCTTTTCACTCAAAAATAGTTGTAGGAGGGTGATTGATTTTATTAATGATTATTCGTAATCGATTATTTGTAAAAATACAGAATTAAGTAATAAATTTTTATAACATTTACAGAAATTTCTTTAATAATGCAATTTCTGTATAATTATGTTATTTGTAATGTATGCTTTAGATTTTTTATAATTACAGATTAAACGTATGACATTCACATAATTCTTTTATTATTCAAAATAAATCAATTTCATACGTAAATTTAGTGGTGCATGAATGGAAATACTTATACATTTTTCTCCTCTGAAAAAAAGAATAAAGCTTAACGCAACTTTAAATTGTAACTTTAGTGATGATAATAATTTATCTTTGTTGGTATATCAATAAATTACGTATTTTCATTTGGTAGTCGTGCCACAGTGACACGCGTAATTCTTTCATAAATAACCAGATATTTGTTTCAAATACAAGCTTTATAAGAGTAAAAGAAAAACGTTTTCTTCCTGTTTGTAATTCTATGACTAATAACGCGGTAAATTTTTCACACGGACTCTGAAGCGATGCATATTTTTCATTTAAAAATTAGCACGTTTCTTTGAAAATTTTGAAAACTATTATTCCTATTGTTGACACGAATATTAAAAAACAATTATTCAAACTTAGCATTTTGCTCGATAGACAAATGATATTTCAAGTGATTTATGAGCAGCGCACAAAATTTCACAATTTTATTTTTAAAAAGGAAACAAAGTTGAGAAACAGCCGGTAGAAATGATGCTGTAAAATAACAACAATATTCAAACAACAACAATACTCAAACTTGTCTTTTTTCGTCAAAAATGTGAAAGGGCGTAAAAAAGCCAACGAAAAGTTGTCGTTATTCCATTATCCCGGCACATACTTTATCAAAAGGTGTGACACCAAAGGACTTTATTTGAGCTAAGTATCTTTACGGTAAGACGCAGCTTCGCTAAAAATGTGGGATAAAGAATTTTTAAGCAATTTAAGAATATGGGCTTTGAAAGAAAGCTTCGATGGATAAAGAAATATTAATAACACATAATCAGCAAATGTTTGTATAAGAAATTATATAATCTATTATACAGGTTTACGAATGAATATTCATAGAAAATATCAGAAACGAAATTAATTTTATTTGTAAGTTATTAGGAATTTCGAGACTGTTGTTGTTACGATAAAAGAAATGAGAATTATCAATCATTTAAAAAATAACCAACACTAGAGTAATTATACACTAATTTTATTTCTCAAAAAAATCTTTCTTACATATCACATTAAGTATAACAAATTTAAATTATCAATTATAATATTAAAAACATTGACCATCAATTAATGTTCAACACCGGCAGAACCCGAAATCGCAATACGAAACAGCGGTGCAACTGATGAAATGTGAAATATCGAAATGAACTTCCCGTCTAAGGATAAATTTCCAAACGATCTATCACGCAAATACAAACAGACCTTTTAATAGCCCATCTCCGACCATTAGCACGAAAGGGACATCCCTTCATCTGGGAACAGAATCAACCAACCGCCATTTAAATCGGACACTCAAAGGACTTTGAACTACGAACGGTTAACTTGTAATGACAGTCGCGGTCGATGATATCAAGATACGGTCAGACTAACAGAACACACTGAGTATCCTGGACACCTAATTATTGCGAAATTTGACGAGGACCACTATACTCTTTTGATATTGCATGAAACTAATCTAAAGCAGAAATTGCACACTATTACAATTTATTCAATATCAATAACGAGTTCAACAAGTCGGTTGAAAAGTAGCAAATTTTATTGCAAAAAATGATTCGAAGAACAGGACATTTTTTACTCAAATTTTACATTAATGTGTTGTATACTTAAAAAACTTTTACTTAAAACCTAAAACAATAGCCTTAAGAACAACCTTGAGAGAAACGTTCGAGTGTTTTATTTCAAAACACGTTCAAGACATATCTTTTTACTGTGTGATCATTGTGACTTAGTTTGCACGAAACACCGAGCCAGGCAAGTTGTCCTACTTTAGCTCGCACCTTTGATTCAAGAACGTTCGTTCGAGCAATTGATTCCGTCCCGTAAGCACCACTTTTCAAGGCTCTTGGCAAGTATCCGTCACAGTGTCGCGATAGTTCGTCAAGCGGAAGCGCAGGTCCCGGGGGTACCGGCGCGACATGGCAGCTGTGTGTTTTGCAGCGTGCGGAAACTGCCAGCGCGCTATCTGAACGTCCCCGCGAGACTTCAGGCCAGATATTTATTTGCGAAACTGTGCGCTGCGGCATCTTTGTTGCGACGAAACAAAGATCGATGACAATGCCACCTTCAACTTGGCCCTCGCAACTTTGGCCACCATTTAGTCAATACAACGTCAATCGTGATACAATTACCCGGCAACTTTGTCTAAGTTAATATTATGTTGATCGATCAAACTCGAGCATTTACGAATACGCCGGAAAGTTGGTTTGTTAGTGGGGACAAAAAGTGATGGCCCGACGACGGCATGGATCCAGAGGTGACGGGGGAGGGGGGGGGGGCAGAGGAAGAGATTACCGTCGAAATATGACAGACGCGGTCGTCCAATTAAAATTAATTCGAGAACGAAGAAGAATTGAACACCGGGGTAAACAGGTGGAATTAACGATATTGGATTGCAAATTTGACAGTCTAGAGGTTGTTCGCTGATCGGATTTGACATTAAATCACGCTAGACTTTTACTTCGAACGATTAATCGTTTCGGTTGGCGTAGTAAATAGTCGAGAAACGTGGTAGAAAAGTTGGATTTCCATCGAAAGGGGTACCAAGTATAAATGAATTTACTGTAAAACAATGTTTTATTTGCAGTCATTTTATAAACATTAAAAATCATTTCTAACTGTTTTACAAGTGACTCAAAAAACGTTTGAAATAAAACTTTCTCACGTGTTCATGCCAAGTTTAGCATAAGAAAATTTGACACACGACTTCACAAAGGTACGCAATAAATTCAAGACTAATGTTGACTGTTTCTCCTTACAATTTGCAGTTCACTTTTTCTCCGCACATCCATCCAATATGCTCAGTGTTATCGAATTTTCGTCATCCTGCCACAGGTTTCGTTTTGCGAACTTTTTATTTTAATATACTCCGCGGCGCATGCGCCAACTAATTTGTTCTATATGCGAGTCGTGGACGTGAAAGAGCCGCCGTCGGCTACGTCTGAGAGCGAATACATAACAAACTTCTCAACAATTTGAAAAGGAGTCCCGTGAAAAAATTGTACGTGAAAAGTTGTGATATAAATCATCGAAAACAAATATCTCGCGTGTCATACGCCAGTCTGTCGTGAGCAGCGCAAAATTACGCATTTTTACGATAATAAAATCCGTCGACCTGACAGAAAACTTTTCGTGTTCAGCACCGTTAAATTTTACATCGCAAGCGTACAATGACAATACTCCTACTTCTCTACTGAGGAAAGTTAATGTTGAAAATCAATTCCCGAAGCTAGAGAACCGATGTTTTGTCAATATCAGCGTTGAATCGTGCAATCTACCGCGTGTGAAAATGCACTTTATTTGTCGCAAATGTGTGTACAATGATCGTGCTCCCGGAGCGCATTGCCGCAGATAACGGTGTCTTAATTTCAAGGAAAAGTTGCCGAGCTAAAAATTAAGTCGCTCGTGACTTTATTCCTGCGTACGTTTAAATGGCGAAACTCGTTCGGCCGCTATTTCTTCAAAACGAGTGTACGGATTTGCAGTTGTTGGTACAAACTTCATACTTTCTAAGAAGTTCAGTGAATTCATAGTTCATATCCACAGTAAATTGCCAGAACTTTAGGTACATGGATTGTTTCGCTTGGCTGCACGGCGCGATCCCTTTCCCGCTCGTCATAACGCAAATTAAAAGGAATGTCCCAGGAATTTCATTTAATTGCCGTCCATCATTGAATTAAAATCCTATCAAACCCCGCTGAATATTTATCTCGTTAACAATCTCCCGTGTCCAAAAGACATTCAAATAGACGGCCAAAGTTACCGTAGCACCGTGTTACTCAATTAAAAACTTCCGCTTGCGCAACTAAGAGACATGTCTTTTGCTAATTACACTAGCAGTGTTCTGAATACAAGCGACAGAAGTGGGATTTGCAAGAAGTAAAAAGCGCAGTCCAAGTGTGTGCGTTGCGAAAAAGCAGACCAGAAATCAACTGTTCTAGACTACTGTGGAGTTGTATAACAAGTTATTTCTCGCTGAAATAACAGAAGTAACGTAAAACGACAATATAAATAACAGCTACGTAGCAGCAAACAGAATGTACGAGTCGTTAAGAAACCACGGATAAAGTTTGATGACTATTTGTATAGATGCACGGAGCAAAAGATAAAGAATCATATCAACCGTTTACCAATGAAAATTTACAGAGACGAACAAAAAAACACAAAATGTAACGGCAAACTTTCATGATTAAGGGACAAAGAAATCTTACATTGGTAGTGCGTTAATAATTTTGATGGATCGAAGCAAATATAATCCGTTTTTGATTACGTTTTAAAACATTAATGCTCTAATCTGAGAAAAATGGACTCTTTAATAAAAAAAAGATGTACGGTAGTACATCTTTTTTGAAAAGATGTACGGTGTTGAGTAGTATTGTACGATACGTACAATACTACTTCAACAAATAAATCATTCCGTATAATTATTGTAATTAAAAATGTCGATCACCGTATATTTACAATTAGACAAAAGTTGATTTGAAAATTGTTTAGGCAGACTTTTTGATATTCATTAGACACAGGTTGAATTTGACACTATGTAATTAAGCTTCTTCACATTTAATTTATTAGAAGATTGAATATTATTACGGTATTTCCTTAATAGAGTTGCTAAAATCGCATTTACCTTATAATTTATCTCAGTTTACAAAAAAAGCCCCTCTTTCGGCATCCAACCCTAAATTACTCTAAACAACATTCTTCGCAGAACAATAAAAACAAAACGCGTACATAAACCGAAACGTTCGTAAATTCGATAACTTCATTGGTTATATTGGAAACATTGCAATTAACTGTAAATCTGTACCGGGAAATCGCGAATAAAGTCTCGTGTAAAACAATAGCATTGAACCAATAATCGCGTTGCCGCGTGCGAATGTTCTTCCGTTTGAAAACAAAAATATATTTATCGAATACAAACACGCCCGGTATTTGTTGCAAAATTGTATTTCCACGACGACACTGTGTGCCACGAATTGTTTTCAATCGGCGAGCAAAAAGACGAAGCGCATTTATTGTCTCGCGGCGAAAATGAAGCTACACCGGTGAGAGCCGGCTTTTCGATTCCCTCGCACGTCTCGCGCTAAGGTCACAAAAGAGTGGCCGCCGAAGAAAAAGACCTTTCCTGACGCGGCCACAAATTAGTCGAAACAGTCGCTCTTCGACCTCCGACACGTACGACACTTGGCCGGGCCAACTCGAGCACGTCCTTTGTCCCACTCTTTTTTCTCCCGTCCTCCCGACTCTCCTTTTTATCCTCACTTTTTAAATTAGAAAAGCGGTCCGCTTGGACGGCGCGCGCCCAGTTAAACTTCACAAGTGCATCGCTAGACGCGAGGAATGCAAAAGATGCCGCACATAGTTCCGTCGCCAAGTTATGTTATTATAGCGAGCATGGCCACGAATTCCCGCTTACACGGCTAGATAAATCTTTGGCCGAGCTACGGCCCCCCGGCTCGGCGGAAAATAGTCATCGCCAACTTCGACAATCGGCTTGCCGGGCCGTTCTTATTTCGCGGTCCCGTAAGGTGATTAACATCTTGCGTCCAGTTTTCGCGACCACTTTTTGCTTCGAGGACTTTGTCGGGGAATGAGAAAAACAGACCGCACGAACTGCGCGGCATCTGCGATGCTGATTCCCAAGCTTTGAATAGTAAAGGAACGACGCATCTGGCTCGCTAAATTGAGTCGGTCGAGAACGTTGGCGTAATAAAATTCAAAAATGCCCGCTATCATGGAAGCAGTTTATTCAAATTGTAAAGTAACGAGATGTGCAGCAAGTTTGGTCATGTTTTGTCTTGTTGTCACTTCAGTTCTTAGATGAAATCGTGGTTAAAGTAGTTTAAAGTACGGTCGATTTTATCGGCGTTTACAGCGGAAAAAGCCGTACTTGGGAAAATATAGTCGTCGGTGATTTTTTTTATACAGTTAACTTAATTGTAACGTTGAAGTTGAGTATGAAAAAAGAATATCAATTTAGAAATATTTCAAGCCGAAATTTCATTATTACATTTCGTTGTCTACTCCACGTACAATTTTCGAATGACTGAAAGATTTATGAGAAGTGAAACACGATAATACGTTGCAATAATTACAATTTTTTTCTTCAAACGTAAATTTAAGTATTGTTCTGTTTGAAAAATATTTAAAACTAATGAAAAAAAAAACAAGTATATTATATTATTGAATGAAAATACTTTCAATTCACGGTTGTAACAAAGTTACTTTTTGATTTTATTTTATTAAATATATGTATATATATATTTAATATAACAAAAATAAATTTAGAATGATACTACAATTTGTTGCTATGAAATACATTTTTAATACTACAATTAAAACATCTGGGAGCAGTTTAGGAAGCACAAACATTTCGGACTGAAGAGTCTAAAAAGTGAATAAACTTTCTGGTCACTATTTCACTTTTATATCATTTATAAAGTTGAAACGCAAGACAGATGATTTTTTTCGAACAATCTTCTTCGTGCACTATGAAAAATTGTCCACTACGTGTCAAGCATACTGATAATTGACATTCAATTGGAAAACAGTTAATTGCGGATGCCGTGTGTTTAATTGCTTTTCAATTCAACTTGCGTTCAACCATTTTTTGCCTTTCAAATAATGATCGCGCTTTCGAGGCCACGCGACGGAAATTTAACAAAGTAAAAATATAGAACGTCGCAAGGAAAACCTTTTAAAGCTTAAAGTGCGATATATTTTCTCTTTATTATTATTTTTCCTTCATTTTTCCTTTAATAAAATAAGAGTGGTGTAATTCAAGAAAAGGTTTTTAAAGCTTCTACGATCTTTATTCTATTGTTTCATGTGTTCCATTTTCCCACTGTTTGTGTTACATTCTTTGCAATTCACGTTTTATGTATTTCTGTTTTAATATTTGAGCCGGAAATATCATCTCGAGGTTAATACAAAAAGTCGTCGCGCCCGCATTTCGAAATCACTTGCGTTATAAACATAACATTAATACATTTCTTATTTACTGTAGCCATTTAATAAAGTCAATTATTCAAACACCTTGGCATGTTGATTCAAGTAAATTAAAGTGCACAGTAACTGGAACATCGAACTAAATATTAAAAACTTATCTTCGCTGCAAATATTATCAATCACAAAGTTGAGGTAGAAATTTAAGTTTTATGCGTAAAATGATTGTCTTCAATCAACAGTTCTGTAATTAACATTTATACTCGGAGAAAAGAAATTAACGAAATTCAACGAAAATACTTCTTCATCTGGCACTACATTCAAAATTTATAAAAAATCCATCAAGCTTTCTTGTTCGATGTATTGATAAATGAAACACACACTGAAAAAAATAAAATAACCAAAATTATATATGATTATATAATTGTTGTCACATAAAGTATCTATAAAACATTATATTAAATATTAGAAATACTCATACAAATATTAACATTAGGAAAAATTTTCATTGTTTTATTATAACTTGGGTGGTGTATACTTTCTCTCGTATAACAATTTTTGAATGATGCATAACAATTGTTATTATATTTTAATACGTATAAAATATACTTGTGTTGGAATGAAAATATATCGCTGATTCATAAGTTTCCAAGACAGGATTTTTTACAACCAATAGTATTATATTATACCTAAAGTACTTTCATTTTTAATGTCGTCGGCTTAATAATTTCTGAGCCCCATTAAAATGTGATTTACAAAGGTTACAGAATTAGCATTCTCGGTGAAAAAAAAACACACGAAACAAGAAAAGAATAATTTTTAATACCGCAAAAATGTATACACTGCTAAAGCACGTTTCTCAAAAAAAACTTCTGATGTTTTAAAACCAAGCAACAATATTTAATACAAAGTTTGCAGCGTTTACTTTGTTTGTAATCGCGCTGTAAAAACGTTATCCTGCAATAACGAGTGCCTTGCAATGTACTTTAAGTTGAAATCTTGCGGCAAGATCGATTAAAAGTGTTGACAAAATGATACCATCAACATTTTGCTCCGCAACACCGCCGGGATTGCGGCACGCATTGTATTTATTACAATGCCCTCCGTCTACTGTATATTTAAGTCCGCTCGTCATCGTATTTACAGCTCGCGGAAATGGTTGCTCCGAAAATCCGCGCAACGAAAACAATCTATACCGAACGCCTGAAATGTTATTTCGATATTTACCGTTGGCAAATTAAAACATTAAGTTTTATATCTGAAAGCTGAAGGCGAGAGCGACTGCAGATCCATAGATGCGAAACTATCGATCCGACATAATCCTACAATGTCCTTTTCCGCTGCAACACAATGCTCGCATTAGTCACGATTCTTTTGAGCGTTTTAATGCCGCTTATAATGAGCGAGGATAATCAATTGACTGCGCAGAATGCGGGGCTTGATTCGCAAGCGAAAAATTTCGCGATTAACATCTCATTAGGAACAATCGACGGCAGCTATTGAAAATTGATAATTGCGACAAGGAGAATCGCGCCGGCGATTGCAGTTAGCGTGACCGTGTTTAAGGCAGAATCAGCTGCGGGAAATATTTTCGAGCTTGTCGTTAGGCTGCGTCCGAAATGTGAAATACAATTAAATTAATTTAAGCTCTCGCTTAAAGCATAAATTGTATTAATTTCCGCGCCGCCTAACAAGCCGGGCCAAACACGCGTCTGAACAACTACGTTTCAGTACGAGCAGGTGTACTGCCGGCTTTATGAAGCTACTCGTTTATCAATACATAACGATCCCTCTGTACCTCGTGGATGTCATTATAGTATATTAGGCAAACTTAGTGAATTATGTCGACCAATTACCTGTGTCGACGTGTCTCCGAGGGCTGCGAAGACATGTTCGCTCCTAAGGGGCGAGGCTGTTATTTTGACATTTCATTAATCACCTCGGAATCGCGCTGGCCTTTTATTCGCCCGAGCCCGCAATGTGCTGGAAAAACCGATAAAACCGCTTTGAATATTGCACGCCCGGGAAAGGAGCGCCGCCGAATTCACAAAAGTAATTCGTAAAGTGTGCGATCAGTTCGCGAGTCTTCGCAGTGCGTTTGTGAAAAACGGAACGCTCGAAGCCGCTCGCTTGGAAGAAGATGGTCCGATTCTTAACTATTTTCAACTGTTCCTTCCGAGAAAATCGATCCCGTCGAATGGTAATTCACTTGGCTCGAGCTGACTCGGCTTTGAATGTACTTCGGCTCATTATACTGATGTTTGATGTCGCATTAAAAATGCTTGTGGTACATTGGCAGCAAAAATGGAGATCGACGTTTAAAACGGTATCTGCGAATTGGAGTGAAGTCGAAATTTGAATAATAAAGTAATTTGCCATGTTTCGTTATATTTCATATAATTTTAAAACGCGAATGTATTTCAACTTGATAATACCGTAGTGAAAAATTACTGCTATATAAAAAGTTATTCGAGAGTATATAATACACGAATCCGGACTTGAACAAATTTCTATCGAGAAAAACTCTGCTTTTTTTCTTTTTCAACTCTTTTTAATGTGATAAAAGACTATCGGTATTCGATTTTTTCGACTGCTTTACTGTACTGTACTTGTTACACATTTTTGAAATTTATGAAAAAAGGGAATGGCATAACAATTTTTCCAAGTTTGAATTGGAATATTACGTACGTACAAAACTACTTGTACGTTTTTGTCCCGGCGTAAAAATGTGGTTTTTGCACAGCAAGTTTTTCGATGTTATTTTACGTAATCACACATATGAATCATGTGGTTGATATTATTATCATAAATGGACTATTGGATTGCAAATTGCATCGATTCGAATATGTTGGGGAAATTGCCTACTTTTGAAATTGCAACTACAGCTGCTGTTTGAATTTCGTACAGGTTGTTATATTAGACAACTCCAATTTATTGCAAATTTAAATCGAAACGTTCACTTGCATTGCATTTAACAAGTACGACTAATCTTAACAAAACGTCAAGATCGATTCCAGGTTTGACATTTCGATGCAAAAATCTAGCTTGCACGGCAGTGCATTATATATAAACGTTTCGTTTATGCCTTTCATATCGCGCAGCTATTCCGTGGAATGAAAACCCCCCGGGTCGTAGCGATGGATATTAAAACGAACGATGTTCCCAATAAGTCGGCGCACTGATAATCGCGGGCAATTGTCAAGCAAATCGTAATCGCGGTTCTTGCGCGCGGCACGTGACTCGAATGCCGTGCTCGAATCGTAACGATCGAGTTGCCGACTCGGCGTAAAGCAGTCGCGTTACGCGACACTTGTCTCGTATGTTTGCCGCAGCCGCGGCGAGAGCAGGCCTCGTTTTCATCCCGATGACGTTTTCCCGCCAAAAGCGGGATTACATCTTTCAGCCGCGACCGCGTTGCGAATACAATTGACTTCATTGTCTCGTCGGTGAATTATCGGGCGCCGCCGACGGTTTCGAATTTACGCGCCTCGGTGAAAACAATCGCCGGATTTTTCTAAATCAATTTTAATTAGTCATTTAGAGGGCGACGCTTTATCGCGGCACACTCCGGCGCGGGATGTAAAGAATGAGTGTAATAATTTGATAAAGCGCGAGTGTGAGCGGAATATTAATACCCATTCGGCATTAATCAAGCTCGGAATGAAACACTTTAATTTCGTCTTTTAATCGAGTTTAAAAGAAATTTAAATTGTAACGCTATTATGTGAGCGAAGTCAATGAAATACTTTTCGAGCCGTTTTTACTGACTTGATAACGAGGCAGGAGTGATATTTATGCGTATCGGGTTAATTAATGACACATGTCGTTGCGAAACGAAGGGGAGAAGGAGGGGAAGGACTTGCGAAGTGAAACGGAAATTATTAACGGCACAAAGCCAATGAATAAAAGCGAAAATTCCTGAGGAAAGAGAGTTCTGTTTAATGAAAAAAAAGGACTTTGGGGAGTTAATTAAAATCGCCGTAAATCTAGGAAGGGACTGTGAATAAGACCACTAAACGGGGCTCATTGAAAAACAGCATTTTCCGCCAGGCTTCTGTCACGCGAGCGCTAATCACGAATAAACGTTGTCAACCTTGTTTTCAACAAAGCGTCGACTTTTTCATGTGTTTATATTCAATTAAAATAAATTATATGGATTTGATCGAATCTGAAAACGAAGTAAAATAATTGCTTCGAGTGTTACGGTATATTCATCAATGTCCGGATACAATTAGTACATGTGTGTATACTCGCGAATTGAAAATAACATTTAAATATTTGAAAGAAAACTTATTTGCGTGGGAACGTACAAAGCTGTCTGTGAAATACACTGAAAAAAAATTACGATATTGTTGACTTCCACTCAAAATCAATTGATATTTAAAACTGAATTAATGGAAAATTAATGTTTTAATAAATAATTTATCAAATCAATATTTATATAATTGAATCGATGTTCGCATGATTGATTGAGCGTTCGTGTTGTTGTCTCAATTACACCACATTGCTCACCAAACAAAACCCCATTATGTTAAGGCCTATTTCAACATTGTTGACTTTACGATCATATTTTTCAGTATAACAGTCAATTAATTTATCTCCTGCAGTCGTAACGAGTTAATTAATGTCATATAAACGTGATTACGTGACTTTTCAGGAATACTCTGCGGTATTTTATTCTCATTATGATTGGAAAGGAATCAAATATTGCGAAAGATTACATCTGCAGTTTCAGCAAGTGACGCAATCAATTAAACTTCATTGAATTGTAAAATGTATCAAAAACAACATCTACGATTGCATCATTTAAAAGAGGAAACTTGATTTTCTTTAACAAATTTCAAAAATGTGTTACTAAACTTCGCAAACGCGAACTCACTTTAATTTCGGTTCAAGGTTTCTTAAAATTGCTTCAAAAATGTCCAGCGATGTGGACTATCTGTTTTCTCGGGTCGCAAAAGAGTTTACCCTGTTAGAAATTCGGAATTACGGTGTGAAATATTTACTCATTTTAGAGTTCAATCAAAAAGTCATCCAAATTCGTACGGTGTAGATGTTTTACAAGTGTAAATATTTTAAAAGGTTATTTTAAAAATTGTGTGATTCTTATTTCGTAATCGTTTACACCTTACAAAAAAATCGTTACACTCCGCTTATTTTTAACACCATGACTGATGTTTTCAAAGTATAAATATTTTTCAGTGATATCATAATTATTAATACAATCTTTTCTGCACGTAAAGAATTAATTTACAACAAACACGTCCCACTCAGGCAGATTTCTCTCCTAAGTAGACGCAGAGAAAGATAAAATATAATTATATGGAAATCGTGCACGAAATTCAAGTTATTTAATTACCTGTATATTTATTCAACATTTTTGCGATTAAATTTACTTTTAAATCATAATTACAAATTTATAAAAAATTGTTCTGATATAATTAAAAAAGTGATAACCACTAAATTAGATATTATAACTGCAAATCTTATAGGTTGTCCATTAATTTATCTGCAAATAGATAAATTGAGAGATAAATAATTTCTTACTGTATAATAATTATCCGAAACGTGCATATTTTATAAATTGAAAAGGTGAACGTGAACAAAATGGGGTGCAGAGGTCACATTAACGGTGTCATGTTTAGCGCTACTTTTGTAATTACAATTACAGCATCTTCATTCTTAAAAGTCTAATGAAAAGTCCGTAAAAACGCAGACCGGCTGCGTACATCCGACAAGGAACGTCAGACATTTAATTCGTCCGAGCTCGGCTAGTCACACTTGGCTAATGCATCAAATGGTTCGTCTGATGAAAACTTCCACGACGCTCAACTGAGCTTATCCAAGTAATACCTTAAAGCGAATGCCTAATGAATATCCTGAAAAGACTCCTCTGGGGGTAATACTTATTAATACTTTAAAGGACATCACCGCCGAAAATCTTTGTGTAACTTAACTTCTTGCCATTAATGGAACATTCGTCTGCATATTGAATCAAATCACTGATAGTTAATTATTACAACATTAGCACAACAAAATCATTCAGTATCTGTAAAAATAAAATATTTTAAGTAAGATAATTACTTTAAATTTGAATACCAGATTTTTTTTTCTTATAAGTTATACTTATACAAATGCTGAAAATTAATTCATCTGATTGTTTTTAGTAGCACGGAAGTATATTCAAGTTTAATATTAATACCTTTGCTACATTACTTTTTTTTTTTAATATTTTTTAATATAAACTAGAATTTGCGGTACACTTTTTTTTCTCAATGAAGCAATAAAAATTTGTGTTCGATAAACCCACGGTTATTATAGAAAAAATTCGTAATAAATTATTTCGTTACGAAATTTCGACTATAATTTGTGAATTATAGTATTTAGTGAGTAGTTGTCCATCATGTATAAATGACACAATTCGTACACGTGATGCAATCATCGTAAACGAATCATGAGCGATCAAACGATTCTTTGAATCCGCACGATTCCTTATTGCGACTCAATCACAGCCCGAACGCTGAGAATTGCGACGTCTGAACGACAAATACAGTTGCGAATGCGAATTGCGGCGACAATTACATGAAAAGTGAATTTCTCGTCGGAAAGAAGCGCCCTTCAAGCGGACGGCTCGTAACTCTCGGCGTCAAATCAAACGCCTGACATTTATGAGTTAAAATTTAATAAATCTCTGGATAAATGCAAAATCATCGATACAAACCGGCAATGGCGGAATGCCGCCGCGAGCGAATTCGTGCCGGCATTCGACGGCGAGCGAGCAACGAATCGCTGTGTCTGACTTGAATTCCAACCAGAGGCAGCTATCATTTGCTTAGTCCGGCGTGCGTCTTCTATTATGCCGTCAGCCATGTCTTGTCGGCCTTATTGATCGTTGATAATGAAAAGTTTCGCAACCGTTTTTCGCCCTTTTTTTTTCTTTTCCCCGCGTCCACAAATTTGCCGACGATTCATCGGACTCCCCTTGTTCTTTCGCAGGCAGTTGCACGTTCTTCGACTTTTTTCAACCCGGAGATAACGAAATTAATGAAAAACAAAGCCGCGCGCTAAAAAGGACGCGCGTTTGGCGGCTGATCGGTAACGAGCTCCCGAAAAGCGTCGCCCCCTCTAAGCCGAAAATAACGAAATTGCGCGGCCAACGACGGGGCGATTGTGGCAAAGTGGACTTCGCTTTTTGCCCAAAAATAATAGCCCGGGCTTCATGATTTATTCATGCAAGTAAATCCCTCGAGCGAGCCGATCGTAAGACGTCAGTTTGTTCAACGGGAACATCGCGATTGAAATTTTAAACATTTTTTTTCTCCCCTCCGCGTTAAACGTAATATCGCGATTGTTGTTTGATTCAATCGCACCGCCGCGCGTTCCATTAAAGCGCGAAAAAGTACTTCCACAAGTTTTATCAATGAAAACAAACTTCACATACTATTTAAAAATGTATCAGTATACCTGCCAGATCTTATACATTTTACATCGGCGGATTCGGTGAATGATGCATTCATTTGAATGTGTTAAAATTGCTAAATCAGTGTATAATCTATCAGTACATTTATATCCACCCTTATCGTGCCTTCAATTCGCAGGATTTGTTTCCGTTTGCAGAACTTTTGCGAGTTTTCGGCCTCGGGGTATTGAAACTTCGCGGAACGTCAAAGTTGCTCTGTCTTGCAGCGCGCGCTTAGCAATCGTATAAGAAAGCGCCTTCGTATAATGCAATAAATTGTTTGAATATTTGCCGCGAATAATCATGCAGATTTTTGCCCGAGCCGATGGCTTCAAGTAATTATAAACAATATTGAAAGCTGACGAGGCGGTTGATTAATATTTCGAATAATGAGAATTTCAATCATGTATAATTCACTCGGATTGCATAGAAATATGAAGATTCTAGAAATTTTCATCTTTCATTTTTTTTTTTTTCTTTTTTAATATTTATAAATCCAAACTACAATGTGGTATGGATTAACGAATAGATGGAGTTCATTTAAAAAGCCTCTATTTAATGTAAACGTTTCTCAATACGAAATGTAATTACGTTTCTTCACAACAAATTAAAATTTTTAAATATAAAAATGGTGTTTCTAATGGATAATAAAAACTAGAAACATGAAACATTTTAATTTGAATTTAATTCTAAATGTTACTTCTCGTGAATAGTATTTCTTGTAAAAAGTTATTACAAATTTCTTGCACGTATATATTATTGGAAACAAGTTGTCTATAGGAAAGTATGAGTTGTGCACATG
>JABFOV010001154.1:0-27447 GCA_022817685.1 Aradophagus sp. ZL-2020
CCTTGGAGGTCTTGCGAGGCCACTGTCCAGATGGAATCGCGCGGCTACGATAATACCGAGGGACCTCGTAACACGACAATGGCCGCGCGATGGCACTCCGTAGGCCAGTTAAACTGTTCGGAAACTCTCGGGCTTTCCAATTAAGTTTGGCCGTCAAGTCGGAGGGTCAAGCTGCACCACATATTTAACACTACATAAATTGTGACTCGTCTTGCTCGCAGCCAATCTAATTATTTGTCGATGCCGATGAGAGCGTTTCTTTCGACAAACGGCCTCGTATGTACTGCCTCACGCGCAATTGCCGATTCAATTTATGCGACTGGAATAAACTGTAGCACGTGCGTTCGTGTGGAAATTACAGTCCGGCTCAAATGTGGCTCTGAACAGGCTCAAAACGTATTCATCTTACCGATTAATGACCCGATTATGTGGCCCGCGTCAGGCCCTTTATTTGCCTGTATAACTAAATCGTGTTATATTTTTTTTAAAAAAACAAAGATATTGATTGAGTTCAAGTAAATTAATCGCGATTCAGCTAGAGAAAATAGAAACTGTTAACAGTGCTTAAGTACGACTACGTGTTTTTAAGCGACTTTTGTTTCTTCGAATGTTAAAATTGTTGACTTAAGACGCGATATACATTTTCAAGAGTGCGGTGCGATGAAACGACTTATCGTGCAACTAGTATCAATACGTATACAGAGATAAATCTTTAACAAACGGTGCTCTGTGTCTAGTGAATTGGCTCAACGTCCCGGCACCTGATCCTTAGCAAACACAGCTCCGCAATCAATGGACACCTGTTCGCCGCGGGATTTGATCAAATACGGACACAAGGTTCCCACCGTCGGGATCCCGAAGACGGTTTATTGCCGACGCACAGGTGCATTGAGCCCGATAACATTTGTAAGAACTAATCTCTGCTGAGAACTGAACGAAATTATTTTTATTGTTTATGGATTGCTCTACAATTTCCAAGGGTAGCTCTTTCTTACAACTGAGAAAAAGATGTCGTAACAATCACTGATTATAAACCATGAGTGTCAGTAAAAAAAATTATGATAGTTTGTAAAATCATTTTTTCTCAGTACATGTATAATTTTGCACATGATATTTGCAAAAACATGTCGGCAAATTTATAAATTTTTACTTGGAAAAAAATATAATGTATGCATTACAGATATGTATAACTGTAATCAGAGATATTTCTTGATGTTTCCTGGCGTCAGTTTATATTTAGGATTAATTTTACGGCTAATTTCAATGTCTACTAAAAAACAGCGAAAAGGGGAAAGAAATGTATACTTTAACATCGACTAAATTTTGTGGCAGTGTATCAAAATGTACATGAATCAAAATTAGAATGACGAACAGCATTATTTACCGTTTTCCATTTGATTGCGAGAACGTCACATTACGGCTGATATATGGCTATGTCTCTTTGTCTTTTGTCTACAAATTCATTTTGCGCGGCGGGCGGGCACACGTCGATGTGCCGCCTGACGCCAAGCATCGATAAACGTCCGCGCATCTCGCCAAGCGCATAAACAAAAACATTTACATTGGCAACATTTAATTGGTGATTTGCACCGCGAACGGCCGCCGTAGCGATTTGTAACAATGTTTCAAACGCAAATGCAAAAATGGCGTTAATAGTGAAATATTGTTCGATGTTTGTCGCAATATTTGACGACGCATTTCGTACGACACTTTTTTTAATTCGTTTTTTTTATTTATTTGACACGCCGACTTCATCCAAACAAATTCCACACACGAGATTTTTTATTGTATAAGTATAAGTCAAAGCTGTAGCTGGATACACGTGTAAAAGAGTTTTCTTTAAATCTACACATTTTCTAAAAAATTTTTGCTATATCGTTTTTCAGTTGCAGTTTTATATTCTACCGAAACATCTTACACAATCTTAATTATATAAGAGCCTTTTCTACAAACGTTTTAGAATGTCCCAATTTATTTCTGGCGATAAATCAAATTTCAAATTAATAAAAACAACAATTTTTTCAACTAAAAACTTAATTTTTCCGATTTTTTTGTGCATATAAATCGTTGAGTATTGAAAATAAAACACGTCACTTTAATTAAAATGATTTAGACCCCGTATAGTTCGTGCTAAGATTGTATTGGACGTTGCGAACGATAAAAACTGATTAAATCTCGGGATAATAGGACAATAAAGTGATCACGACGGATACGCGATGTGCCAACGCCAATAGTTGTCGATGATCTCGTGGCGGTTTTATTTGTCGGCGAACGTGACGCATAAACATCAATTCAATATATGAAATCTGTCAAAATGAATTTCGCTTGGGAGAGCATACGCGCGGCGACGTGACGTGGCCGTCATTTTTCTTCCCGCGGCGAATGTGATCTTGATATGAAATATCGTTGTATTATTGCTCGGGGTGCGTCGCGTTGTCTAGCAAAGAAATAAGCGGGAGGCGGACGGGCGTTCGGGTTAGAGATGAGTTTTCTCCGTGCTTCTTTGTGCCTTGAATAAAAAGCGAAAGAATACCTTTCGATAAAATATCAAATGAAATATCAGGTGGATTAAGCTTTTGTTATAAACGGCGACCGTTAATATCAACAAACTCGAATAACGACACAAAATAAGTTATTTGAGTTATTTTATTGAAAAGAAAGGTAAAAAAGATACCGTGATAATGAATGTATGAAAAAACACAAATTTTCAAGTTACAGATTATGAAAAAAATCAAATATTTATTATAAATGGATTATATAACAGTTAATTTCAATTCCACGTCGTGTTGTTATTAAAAAAATGTGTTTTGAAAAAAATGCTTTTTTTAATTGATTATAAACATTATTAATTTATTAACTTAACTTACATTTTCACTTGTCAATTCGAGCAAACTTTTCCTCGTTGCAGAAAAATTTGTTCAGCCGACCCTGACATTACAAACCGTATCGCGAATAGGAATCGACGCTGAAATCACTCATTTCCAACGTTTAAGAAGGAGAGTGATTTGCGCGAATAAAGTAACTCCGGACGAACAAAAAGCGTAAGCTTGAGTTTTGATCGGCTTAGTTGGCTGTGTTGACATTAATTGCTACCCGGGCGTGGTTTTTCCGAAGGACTCGTGAAATCAAATAAGCTCACGCGCGACTGGGAATTAGTCGGCGCTGGCAATCGGAGGATTTAAAACCTGCCAATTTCGTTATCGAAGTGCGAGCTCGCCCGTCCGCGCACGCCTGTCGCGCTATCCGCAGTTCAAACGCGACAGACACGCGCGCGACTAACCCGATTAAGACGCGAATGGATGTCAGAGACGATGATATTAATTTTCGTGAATGCATCCGCGCACTGATTGATTCCAAAGTTGCCGAGCCTGGCAAGAACCTTCCAGTTTCTCGGAACTTCCTCGTCACGCGCCTATATTATTCATCGCGCATTTCCTTTATCCTCGCCCGATGCCAGGACAACTTTAACGGAACAATCCATTTGATTTGAATTTTATGCCAAGTCGACGAGAATTAATTGCCGCGCGCGCTTCTGTATCGGGATACGCCGCGTTTCAATGCCTGCTAATGATTTTAATTCAATTTTTTCGCTAATAAGACGCGCGCACGTCACCGGCGCGAAACTTCGGCAATTTCCTTTAATCAATATTTTGTATCTTCAACGAGCGCGCAAGTTCGATGTTTACGAAACAATATATTGATCATTTTTAACTTGCGCAATACCAAAAACTGCAAACATTAATTTATATTAATTGATATTTTTATATATTTCATTATCTCGTGTATAATTATGATACAATACTTTCATGATTTTTTACATGAACCAATAATCACTGTGCTGTCATTTTTATTGACGAATTTTTTAATTTCAATGCTTTACAAATGTGCTTCTTAAAACGGTAAGATGCAACAATGTCATGGGGACTAATAATTAATTGTTTTTAATGCTTTGACGACTGTTATGCGATGGATTTTGTGTCGCTGCACAGTTATTACACTACGGCGACGTCTAGTACATTGACTGTGCAACGGAAATGGTACTAATGAAGGCGACGTGCACATCAGGTGATCTAGTGCTCGCTCGTTATAATTAATTAGCTACACAATAATTGTCCTCTGCTTCCGCGAAAAAAAAAAAAAATAAAGAAGAACACTGGAGACGTTCGTTCGTCGGTTATTCGACTGCTCCATGCGTAACGATTGTTGGACTGGCGTTATCCAAGAATGCATGCGGAATAAAGCACACACACGACAAATTAAATAATGCCGGTTTAATTATTAAGTGCGGATACCGAATGGTGAGGCGAATCCCATGGAAAGTTCGCTCTGCACTTAAACAACGTTCAAGACAAATTAATAAGAAACGCGCATTATTTGTTCGTGCAGCAGTACGTAAAGCGGTTATTGCGTTAAGATTTGCGCGTTATGAAATACATAATGCTGTGTATGTCAATGCAATTCCTATATTGTTTATATATTATATAATATATAATATAATATCCTATATTATTCCTATATATGTGCTTTATATGTTATTGTTTGAGTGACTATGCATAATAATTTAAAGTTAATTTATCGATTATGTTTTCCGATATTACATGAGAAAATTACCACTGAATCAGCAAGATTCAAAGTAGAACCTTGAATGTTAACACAATGACACAATTTTAATTTAATAATAAAAACTTTTTAATAAGAAATGTTCGTAAATGAATATTGCACCTTCAAATAATTTTAAGTACAAAATAAGTATGAAATAATGGACAAGTATGTTAGAATAAATAATTGATTTAATGTAAATTCAATATTTGCGCATTGATAGCGATTCACGTGCCAAAATAAATTTTTAATAATTTACATTAGCCTCAAGGTTATTTTTTACAGTGTAGTAAAGTATAATAATTGCTTTGAATATATCAGTAACATTGACTGTGCCCGTATGACCAAACTTAACCTTAGCGAGAGAATTGTTAAATCATTAATTTAACATCAGCTACACTTTTTTCAATCTAATCAGCAGCAAGTTCGATCATCTTCAGATATGGCATTCGAAGCGTTATGATGAACTACGCTCGTCTGTATCACTAGTTTAACGAAATTGGAAATTCGAAATGGATTCCGCGGGCGAATGATATAGGAGCCATTCCTCGTGACAGCTCGAAATAGACTTCACCGTATTACTATGCCACGACGCACGCGAAATTTCTCTCGAACGGATACGCTTCTGTTCTGCGTCAAAACTCATTATATTGGAAGTTACTTTGAGCGCGCGGCTTACTGGTGAACATTTAAAGCAAACGCACGTTACGTCTCAACAACGACTGACGACGAAAATCGAAATGAATTGAAGACGTATCTCATGAGAAAAACTTTTGAAAAAAATGATTCCGAACAGATCATGTTTACAAGCAAATAATGATTAATATTCAAACAATGACTTCCTCGCTTATCAAAACATTAATTTCAATGAAATTAATGTATGTTATAATTCTACATATGGAAGAAGTAGGATTGTTTTGCAAATCCGATTTTACCGATCTTTACTCCTTCAGGGTGCAAAGAGCGAATATTCTAGAGAATTTTAAAATACAAATAATTTAAAATATAGAAAATGGGTCATACATCGATTTTTCACATTACTTTGTAAATGCAAATAATCCAAACCTAAATAAATTGTTGAATTTTATTTTGATATAAAAATTAGCAATTAAATTTTAAACTTCCTTTTCTTAAAACCATTAATAAAACTGCTATTATTTGGTCACTTCAGGAAGCCGTAGAATCTATTATCTATCTGTATATCGCTATTATATATTTTAATTAGGAGCAGGTCAAAATCTTTGTTTTAATAAGTCCATGAAAACACATTTGTAAGAAAATTTCCTAAAGATTTTAGCATTTTTTTAGAAATGTAAAATTCCTTGACTTGTCAAAGTTCTTCAGGTTTTCTGGATCTGTAAACATTCTGAGCGATATTTTTGTTCCAATAAAAAGAAAATAGTTTATTTTAATGAGAGAAGTTTGCATTGTTCGTTCGGAAAGTGGACGTAGGTTCGAAAAGCGATTTATGATTATTTACCGCGCTTACTAAATGGAGTTTCAATTGAACAGAAAAGCGGTCGAAGCCATTTCATAGTCTGCGAAACTTTTGAGAAAGCTACTAAATCATCCACGGTGAGGGTTACCAAAGTAGAGATTTGTGTGCCTGTTGGTCGACCACTGTATCACAAATGATTGGTTAGAATAAAAAGAATCGTTCCGTTATATTACGTATATTGATTTCATTTTGGTGTTGATGTCGTAATCGTATGCTATTAAATCATAATTACTATATTTTAAAAATGTGTATTTTGTTAAGAAATCTAAGACGAAATTTAATTTAATAATATTTTTTTATCGGAATTTCAGATCATAAAACGTTTCATCTTAATAATACTGATATCACAAAAAATTATTTATTCATTTAAACCAATCAAATTTTTATTAAGACTTCAATTTTAAAAATAAAATAGAAAATTGATTTCATAACGTATTTTACTGAATTGTATAAATAATTTTAATTAATTTCTTCAAGCCGAATGAATAATGTAAACACACAGCGACATACGAAAAGTTGTGGAAAAGGTTACGCGATGGTTGAGCAATATGCAGCCACTCGAAGAGATACGACGCGAAGAATCGTTCGGAATGAGAGAGCATAATAACGTGGCGAGCGATCAAACACGCTGCCTCGTCTGCAGGCAACTTTTACGGATCATTTCGTACGTTTCGCATGGAGGAATCTATCTTTCCGCAAGCCGGCTTTTGTAAGTCATGAAATACTTAGCATGCTGAAAAAGGCTTATCGATATGGATAACGAGACATTTTGTTACCCAGCAAGTCTCGAAACGTTTTGATAGTTGATTTACAAAGACTTTGATTTCCTGTTTACTTTATTCGCCGTGTTTGCTGCGGATCTTTAAATTAAATTTATAAGATTCGAGAATTCGACGTTCCGGCAGATTTATCAGCCATCGTCTGACAACGCAGACGATGTCGGTGTCGAGATTTTCGTTGACGAACGACGAGCTGCTGGCAGTTAAAGATTTGCTTTTCCGATTGAACTTTGCCGCAAAAACGGCACGACGGAAGGAAAGGAAACGAGTTTAAGCGACTTTCGACGCCCGAACGATCAAAGTGCTACAGACGAGTAATTGCCAAAAAATGCACCCTTATGGATTTCTTATTTGAATTCAATTTCGGTGTAGCGAGCTGCATGATTCGCGGTGAAAAATCACGGTTTGGAAGCGCTGCCGAGAAAACATAACAGCCGATGCTTGTAAATAGGTCACGGTTCTACGTCAATTATGCTTGAATGAATCGACGAGTAGGTTTATAAATTGCAAGTAGTTATCAATTCAACTTGTCGTCGACGGAGTAGTGAAAAGCATCACAAACGTATTACAATAATTTGTTCTGTTAATAAAATCTGTTAATAAAATAATGTTAAATGGATTTTTTTCTATTTCTGTTAATTCCAATTCCAATTCTAATGATTACCTAAATAAGTGAATTAATATTAACATTAGTCGATTAACCTATGTCCTCGAAAATATGGCAAAAATGAGTGGTCAGTTCGAAATCACGTCCAATAATTTTGAACATAATGGTCTAACGATTATAAGTGACAGTCTGGAGTACGCAGCCACGGGGTCTTTTCGATTAATGCGGCATTAGATCTCTTGAATTCAACACTGACATCTCTTCCAACGTGTAATCCGTCAAAGTTTACGATACTATAATAGTAAATGGTGAAAATCGCAGAAGCGCACGTTAAGCATTAACACGCGCCAGCAACAGAAGGAACCAAACGTTTAGTATGCAAACCTATTGCCTTCGGGAGCATCCTCGATTGCGCGTTATGTCAGCGCTGTGCCGCTACGATTTCCCGTAAGGTAATACGTAATCGCAATATCTCATATTTAGATGTTTCAGAATTAAATGATCGTTATCGCGGTGGAATGGCAAAGGCTTATCAAGCCCGATAGTTATGGCATAGCGTAATTTCGTCTTTCGGCTGTTAATCAGGCGTAATTGCGAAACGTGGCGGCTTTTAAAAAGGCGCCTGAGATAACGTAAAATTTACTTAATGCTGGAGCATTCGGAGGGTTCGTCAACGTTGACCGTACGAAACTGAAATCGCGAATCGCAAATCAGAGATCAAAGATACGGGAGAACGGGCGGAACGAACTGCCATGAAATTGTGAGGCATATGTGTGCTTGAACGTTCGAATCAGAGAAACGCGAGGAGAGGCTAAGGGTAGTTGTTCGCCGAGCGCGCAACGACGGTAATATCTACTCCGCGCCATATTGCTGATTAACATATGCATCCAATACTCCAAGCTCACTGAAATGCAAACACGTCAGGCCGGAAGCTATCTCTCGTCGTAACGTTGTATAAAGCACTGATTCAAACGGCATATTAAAGGTCGACGCTCATCCATCTGAACGCCGGTCGCGAATAACTAGATCCTTTCAAGCTGAATATGGAAAACCAAACGAAATCGACCGGGCTCTGACATTTCTTCTCGTCGTTACACGGATCGGTCGGATTATAGAATCCAGGGAGAATGATTAGTATGCTTTCGCATCGACATAACACACTTGCCGATGTCGCAGGGTCTAAAAAGGAAATGTTGCCATTCGAAGATTTCATTGAACCCTTCGAAGAAACCTTGGGCAAGGTAATTCGGTTAAAAGTAGAATCTATTTAAACTTCCCCAAGGGATGTAACGCTTTTTCTAGCAGCAATCTAATTTATCGTGAACTTTGTCATGCGCAATCTCGAACCGAAAGCCGTGGAATATAATCCGCGCAGTAAGCCAAATGATTTTTAATTAATCAAAAAAGTTGACACCGTCAATAGTTTGGTGAGAGACGTACTCGTCCGTCCAGTTGATAGACGCCTTGATAATCCGAGGTGCGCGGCAGGATTGAACCGGGTCTGGAAAAGAACGATGCGAAACAGAAACAACTGCGAGGGAGCGGAGGAACGGGGAGGGGTGACACGGCGAGGAGCAAGGTACGAAACGAAAGGCAAATGAACGACTCGCCGCATGAAAGGAACTCGTACAGAATCCGGGAAACCCCAGGCAGGGGTCGGCCGCGACACGCCCGGCCAGCGACTAATTGGAATTCGTCCGCGGCGGTCGAAGCAAGCCTTTCTATAATTGAGACGCGGCCAGACCGGCAAAAAAGGGTCGAGGAAAAATTCGCAGCCAGAAAATCTCCGGCACGCGAAACCTTATATCCCGGATGCAAAAGAGTCGCGACGAAATAATGATACGTTACATCGCGGAGCCGCCGTTTGAGGAGCGAAGTTGCAAAAACAATTCCACCCTCCCCTTGGCCGTACCAGCCACCCAACAACCACCAGGCGGACGCGCCCGAACGTTTAATGAGTGGTTTCATAAAGCGACGCTTTCGTTCGTTCTTTAAATCTCGCGTATCATTTTAATCCGCGCGGCGTAATCTTAACGAATTCACGTGCCGGCATTATTCAATTATAATTTCGTGCGAACGATTCAGACCCGCGCGCAAGCAAAAATTACCTTTGGAATATTACATTCCAAAGTTGATCACTTAAAGCCACACGCGCTCCCAGGCAAAAGCTCCGCTCCGTACTCTTACCTTTTCGTTTCCTCCCATCGCCGCTGCTCGCCGTACTTATACTCGAGGCGTAATTGTAAAATTAATTAAGAGTCCGGTAAAATAATTAATTTTTCTAATAAGTCCGGGTATGTTTATGCCCGGTCGCGAAGAAAGGGTTGAAACAATCCCGCCGGGCTGAAGGAACGGCTTGAGAACCGCACGTACGTTTTGCGAGAACGCGCACCGCAGACCGCCGCGGCCCGCCACAACAAAGACCGCTCGCGAGCAACCCTCTGCCCGGGAGAATGTGTCTTGCCAAACGCCGGGGCTCGTAGCTTTTTCGGCCGCACATCCTGAAAAATGACGATCAACATTCGAGTTTTTTTGAATTATTAACATACTTTCATTACAGGAACTCGTGGATTGCAAACAGCGGAGGGTGGATACACGAGGTTTCCCATTCTTCGGGACATTGCCACTGACGTTGTGTCAAAATTGATATATGGGCATGTTAAAAATTACGTACTTGTGAATGAGATAAAAAATGATTATACTTGTGATCAAGCGCAAACGGAGAAACGTTGTGTCATTCGAACGAAAATTTGCTTCTTCTGACAAAATGATGTTGTTGGTATTTTAGTAGCAATAGTGTAGCAATCCGATTAATTTTTCATTTTTTATTGGGAACATACAATACTTTTATGAATTTGAATAGAAGTCGCTTAATAAAATGTTCTTACTTCTTTTGAACGTATAATTTTGTGCATACGTAAATCGCCATTATGTAAAAGTTTCTAAAATTTATCGATCGGGTATTGTAATAAAGACAGACGACGTCACCAGCATACCGTTGTCGGAAATGTCTATTGACAATGGAACAAGGGAAAACTGGCATTACGCAACTGAAAACAAAAGAAAAGTCGACTCGGCAGCGGAGTTCGCAAGCCGAGAATCGCTGGCCGGAAATTCGACTTAGCCCCGGGCCGGGCGCTGAACGGCGCGCCGTTACCTACATGGCCCTATTTGATCATCGCGTTATACGGCTCCCCCGGCTCGCACTCGCCTTCAAGTGTATTTTGAATTTTCGGCCCCGCGCCGTAATAATCTTGCAGCAGCACGCACGGCGCCGCAACCCGCGGAATGAATAATTCCTCGTCGGCCGGACCGGCTGGAGATTAGCTGTCTCCCCGAGTCCTGTTCGACGAATTCGCCGCTGACCTTCGGCCCCATTAACAAAACAGTCGATAAATAATTCGCTGCGGAAAATAACGGGATCGCGCGCTCTTAACCCAAGTATTTTCATTGCGGCCGCATGCACGCGGCCACGCACACAAAGATCCGACGAATGGAATGCACATGACAAACGAAGGAAACGTACGTGTGGTATTTTACGTGCGGTCTGTGCGCGGCAACGTTCGGCCAGTCGGAGAACATAAAGGCTCTCGAGAAATTAATTCGCCTACTTCCCGCTCCGCGCGGGGCGCTCGAGCCGGGCCGCTGGCCGAGCGTGTTTTATTATTGAATGGTCTCCTTCCTGACTGTGAATCAGCCTCGCAATTGGTTTATTATAATTTCATTGTGTTTTCATTACCCGGGTTAATTTGCGCCCGCTCGTTCACTGTCTCCCTCTGTTGTTCAACTCCTCAGTATCTTCAGATATTGGATTCAACGCGACTCTCGTTCGATTATCGTGACGCAAAATTACTTTTGTTCGAAAATGAGACCGATCTGTTAGTCGCGACAGTTTGGGTCCTTTGACTTGTGGCTCATATTTAAATAAGGAAATCAAGTTGTTTATTGATTCTTACATTTCACAAAAAAATATGTCCACTTTCTTTCAGCTAAAGTAATAATTTTTGTCTCTTTGTACCAATTTACTTTTTTAATAAAATCATACGAAAATAACTTACACTGAAAATACAAACGTTTTAATGACTTACGAAGCGTCTCATAGTGCAGTACCTAAGATATAACAATTCAAAAATACAAATATTTTTTGCATAATTTGTATTACATGTAAAAATGAATGGCATTTCAACAAATGCTTTTATTCATCGCAACATCTGAATAATTATAAAAAAGGTTTGCTTCTCAACGAGACGATTGACGTGAAGAAAACTCGCTATTAACATTTTTTGCACGAATTTTTTTTTCTGTTCGGTACGTAACGTGCAGTCGATGTGATTTCTCGAACGCTTGAAAAAATATCGAGGGCGTTTAAAGGTGCGAGGTGAGTGTACACAGAGGGTGAAAAGCAAGGGGAAAGCCCGCGAAGAGTAACGAGTCGAAAGTGAAGCCCTTTGATTGACTGTTTGAACGATTTTTACTTGACCAATTACGCTGTCGAGCTGACATTGATTATCGTTTATTGAATTTGTCCTGAGCTCGGCGAGCCCCTGACGCGTCGCTCTCTCGGAGTATCTTGTCTCGTTTCATTGAAGAGGAGAGGCTCACCTATCGAATTACTGACGACGTACATTCCTTTAGAATTCACTTTATTTATTATTATTACGAAAGTGCCGGGACAGCGACTAAATAGCAGATGCTCGTCGTCTGATCAATCGTTGCAAAATTTTAATTAATTACGTTATCGATAATGCGAAGAACATAAATACTAATTAATTAATAGTAATTTGACGTCAACGAAAAAAATGTCTTCGCCATAAAATGCATTAAATGAAATGAATTCTTTACATGCGAAGAAAAGTTTTTTTTATATATATATTATTACTATGTACTATCTTGGAATACTGCAATTATTTTGCAACTAAATTTTTTAGGGGAGTGTTGTTACCTGTCTTAAAAGTATATAATGGAACTAAATATTTATGTTTCTTCAATGAATTCAACAAGATAGAATATATCTATTGCAAAAAATAATTAATGGAATCTTGCTCGATGCACGCGGGCGACGTCATGAAAAATCAAAACTGAATTGAAGCCGAAGGAATTTCGAGTTTGTATTAACGAGCCGGGATTAATATAAATGGTAATTTATCTGAATCGAAAGCGAAGCTGATGAAGGAAGTTGAAATATCGCGATGCTCGTCGGAGAATAAGCGTCGATGTAATATTTATAAATGCACGTTAGCAGCGAGCACGAAGCCGCGTATTCTCGGATGCCCGACCCTCGTTGCGTCGCCCAAGCACGGTCCACTTCAACCCCGAGCGTCCCGCCCGAAAATCTCATCGGCCCAAATGGCGCATCAACATCCATTATTAACCAGCTTCAGAATATTAACGATACAGTTACCGTATTCCAGAAGCTAAATTAGCCGAGATTATTACGACTGCTCGCCTTCGCGTCGCGCTTCCTCCTCGCCAGGGCTTTTTCCACCGCAGTTGCCCGCTCGTTCCCGCTGTGATTGCGCAATTGGAATTTCTTTCAAATTAGCGCCAAACACGAGCACCGCTTGCACACGCCCGTGCAGGACAAATATTTTTATTTTAATTGAAACTTGCAATCTCTTAACCAATTTCAGCTATTGGACTTTAAGGCTACGATGATTGTTCAGTGTAGAATACCGATTGGTTGCAACCTATTCTTGATCTACGTTTTATCTGTGTGAGACTTTTAATTAAAATTTTAAGTGCACTGTGACAATTCAGGGTGACAGAATTTTATATATGTAATATGGATATCCAGGAAGGATACAACGTTAACTGGTTACAACGTCAGAAGAATAAGCACAATCATATAGTTTATTTGAATCAATCACTTACTCTTTTCAACTATCATTTCGATAACATATCATTTTTTTAATATGGGGTATTGAAGCTATATGATTTTGCTTGAATTATGCTGGCAAATTGCGCGTTTCGGCATTCTCTAGCTTCCTTCGCAAGCCCTCGCAACGGGGTCGCCGTGACAAGCGGGTTCGCGCCCAAGAAGCCTGTCGATAGGGGCTAAAATTTACCAGATTTATAGACACTGCAAGGGCTCGAACAGACCCGTGACGCCCACTCGTTTTCATAAACATAGTTTTTTATATGACTTCCTGCGTTGGCGCGCGTTTCGAATAGGCCTTCCGGGATTTCAAAGTGCGTCAAAATGAAAGAAAATGCGCCGAAAAGATTGGGGTTCGAGAGTTTGGTGGGTCCGCGTGGCGCATTATCTTTCTAACGACGGCTATTCGTTTTCAATAGATCGTGAAACGTTATTGCCTCCAAGACTTTTTGACGTTTGATTTATTCTAATTTTCTTCTTTCATCGTGCTTTCTGCAAAAGATGCTCATTCCACAGACTGAATAGGGCAATTTGAAGATCGGCGATTTTTTTTTTACTTGTACAAACAGTGATGGTTCGTAACTAGCTTCTTCGAATTGTTATGAAAATCAATATAACTGTAACAATGCTTCACTTGTTCCCTAAGAAGATCATGTCATAAAGCTTGTATTCTTTGTAACTATTTTAATTTTACTTCAAAAGTAATTTTGTTTCATACATAAAATTAGTACACTTCGTACACTTATGGAATATACAATGACCAACCTCTGCGATTTCTGGTAGCGACGTTAACCCTTGATTTCGGTAGTCCCAACGCTATCCCGAAGAGAGCGAAAGCAAGTTCAGATTTATTTCCCTGGGAGCCTCGGGGAGTGTCCTTCCATTGCGGAGCCTTTATTGACCCTTTATACATCTATCTGTTATGCCACGATCTTTTGTGCGATAGCGGACGGTTATGAAGGAGACGACATACTTGGCGAGCCCTCCCCAGGCTATATTTGACCAGTATTATAAAAATCAACCGACCGATTTTCTACGTGAAATATAGTCCCCCGAGCCCGCTCTGAATATTTTATTGCTGTCCACCGTGTACCGACTCACAGAACTTTTCGATTTTTTCGCTCTACTCTTTAAACTTATTCACAATATTAATAGGAAGGACAATGCAAGTGACATTATCATTTGCCACACATTGGACGAATAAGCTAATAAGATAATTCAACAATTTCGACACAAAATTTTCATTTTAAATAATCGTCATTTATTAATCAATAACCTAGATAGTTTCAATGTTAAAATTATTGTCTTAGCAGTAATAAAGTAAAAAGAATTTTTTTCTGTGAAAATTTTGCTATGACATATATTGTTTATTTTCCAGTCCTAATCCATTAAGAATGTTGTAACCTTAAGAATGTTATAAATCAGATATTCTGAAAAATGTAAAACAAGGCGAAGATTTTTGACATTACATAAATTATAACGAGGCAGAATAAAAAGGAATTTTCCTAGGCGCACCGACGAAAGAACGAGCACGACGCAAAAGCGAAGGCTGCGAGGCAGAGGCAGCGACAGGCGGCGGAAATCGGCTTAATCGGACGCATAAATTAGGAATTGATGTAATTACAGAGCCGTTTTCGCAGTCGCGGCGTTGCGCGCGATGCCCTGTCTCGTGTTACCAGGCGAACCTCGAGAGAACAGCTTGTGTTCCTTTGTAGAAGCGCAACCACTAATCCGCCAGAAATTATAGACGGTGACGGCAGCTAATTGTCCATCTATATCTGGCGAACGTAGGTGCGTCTGTCTCAATGGCCCCTTGTATATCGCCTCTGCACATTGTATCATTGTAGCGAGCCCGAGCCTTGACGTACGGTGGGTCAGACTGGAGACCAACCGGACTAGGCTCCGGCATAATGGTCAAGCGAAGCGCGTGCATTCCTAATAATGAAGACAGCGATAAATCAACGAGGAGAATACGCCCGCGGATGTGCGCCGAATATCCCGTGCATAATATCGCATTATCATCCGCAACTTCAAGTACTGAGTTCTCGACGCCGCTCCGCTAATCTAATTCCATTCACGGCTACGCGCGACGTCAGCATGTGACCGCGCTCGCAATTAAAAATAATCCTTCGCCTCGCGTACCATTATTTTTAACACCGTTTCTACCCAATTCAATTCATCTTCCACGGCCTTACGATGAGACAAAAAGTAAACGTTCAACATTTTTGGTATGGGATTTACACTCGAGGATTCGCAATGACCACGTAATGAAAGTATATTTTATTATATCTGTGGTGATAGATTCGAATATGTACGTGTTTATTTATTAATAATAGTGGCTTTGTATGTAAGATAATAAAAAATAAAAAATGTGTATATAAGGTACTTGTCTAATTTTTTGTTAATTGTTGGTTTTTTAAGTTCAGTTCATACATTGTAGATTACATGGTAATCAAGAATGGTAATGAAGCACAATTTATTTGAAAGATGTGATGTAATTGGTTTATCGGTTTGTAAATTGTCAAATGTGACCCTACCCTTTTCCCCAGAATTAACGCTCTGAATGCGTAAAACTACGAGCGATCGGTGAATAATAAGTCAATTTTTCGAGACAGTACGTCAACTCGTGGACTATCAAACTGGAAACCAATGACATATTGTGTTTTCACGATGATCGCTCGCCCAATACCGGTTGAATGCAGCCAGCACATTTGTTCGGTGTGGTGGCTCGTAACGGTGACCATCGATCGACGTGAATATCAGCCCCTGATCCGGGTCCAGCCGACGCGATACCACCAGCTAACCAATTCATCATCTATTAATCTTTGCGTGACGAACCGTTCGTTAATTATAGTATTAACCGTAAGACCTAAGTTTGATTAAATTCAATTTATTGTGCAGATAAGTTCCACCCAGGTTGAAAACAAGATTAACACGTATGAATATATGCAACTTAACAAATGGGATCTACAGAAATTGCACAAAATGTTGAAATATCTGCATGCGAAACGGTCGAAAAGATAGACGCCATGTGATGAAACGTTAATTGTATATTCTAACAATGTGTCAAATAATTATACCTTTCAATATAACAGAATAACAATGTTGCCAAAAAGGGTTTCATTATCTTTTCAGCACGTGGCAACTTTTAAACGAAAATTATAAAGGAGTCCGATTGATCAAAAGTTCCAACTCGTCAGATGCGATGCGGAAAACAACGATCCGCGAAGTGGCAGAAGACAAAAAGAAAATCGGTCGGTTAGCTTGTGCCGTGACAATAGCGGAGTGTGGAATGGCGCTGGAATACGAACCTCAGGATGTGGCGCGCAGCACGCTACGAAATCCGGTAAGGCGAGCAGAAGATCAGCAGTGTGATGAAGAAAGGCAGCCACGATTCCGTGGCCGCTGGAGCGAGCGATGTCCGGGCTGGCAGGTAGATATCGCGGTTACCGGTCGCGTCTCGCACGCGCGTCCTATCTTTCTTTCGCCCGTTCTGCCGGATAATTTTACCCTTTGATCGTATGACGCGCTCCGTCAGAAAAGAAGAAAAGCCCGGTCCCACCGCTGATCTCCTTTGTTTTGTTACGTTAGTTTATTTATCCAAACGCGCCCACTGGAACGAATTGCTTCAGCAATTTCCTTGTCCTTAGATAAGTGTTTATTTACGACGGATGTGTTTTTATTGCGCTTCATAATATTCCGCCATACTTTCGCGTAATTATGCACGAGGGCTTACAAAAACTTTTGCGACGATTACCTCTTTTTTTTTTTTTCTACTTTTCAACTCAAAAATTAGAAATATAAAAGCAAACTTTTTCATTGATGAATGATTTCGTTCATTCATTTATTAATAAATGAACGCGTTTACGCATTCATACGGAAAATAGAAGTCGAAAAATTACTATGCTTGGTAGTATTTTATCTCTTTGGTAAAGCGATTATTATTTAGTAGCAAAATAATCTGCACTTGCATAGCTTGGATTATTGGAAGTGGCGTTTTCTAAATTAATGAGGACGTTATATGCGCGTTTTTTTGCACGCAACGTCATATTTTCAACAGATCGTCTGAAAGCGAATTCAAGTTCAACAATGTAATCGACAACGTTGATTTTGAACGAACGACGAGACAATCCCAGCCCAACATCTTGGCAATGATTCTTTTTTTCATGATATCTCTCTTCCAACGCATCAATTCAATGAATGATCGCTTTTCAATTGACTTGCGTGTCACGTCAATAAACAAATTGTGAAGCGGCGCAAATTCGCCGAACAACCAGCCCGCCATACATCACCGTCAATTAATACATGGGATCACATGATCCCGGGCCTGCAAGCCACAAATACTCGTTATTATCGACGCGATCAATCCTACTCAATTAGCTTGATCATTGATTATTGCCCCGTCTAATTCCATTGCCGGCTCCAACATAGACGTCATCGGCACAACTCCTAGTCCGCGAGTTAACGTACTTGACGAATTTAATACTGTTTGCGTATCAATGTGCGTTCGAATGTCCAATCGTTAAATCAATTATTCGATAATTACACGGGCTAAAGTTCTAGATAATGTTTGTCAAAATCCGTGATAACACGAGCAAGTCAAGAGAATGAAACGACTTTGAAGAATTTAGAATGTACTGACATGATTACTTTTTTAGCTATGTTAAGATACTCTGATACGTACAGATCTGAATATATACTCACTTAAGACAAATTTTGCGCAGTGTATAGATTACTTTTGCCAAATAATAAATACAACATCTCTTTCGCGTGAAAAGAATCTGTGCATCATGCGTGAAGAATCTTTTATAAGAGTGTTGTCTTCCAACTTTGCCAGAGTTTCTTAAGTTCCCGTTGCGAAACCCAGCCGAGCCATTACAGTCTCGAGTTTGGTACCAGAGTCTGGCAGTCAGTTATGTGCCAGAATCAGACCATTAGAACAACGCCGGCAATTTTCCATAAGAATGTTGATTTTGACGAGAAATAAAAGTTTTGAATAATATACATTTAAATAACAAATGGAATGTTTTTAATAATGTTGTATTTTGTGCTTCTTTTTCTCAACATTTTAAACGATTGTTTACTACTAAAGTCAATTTTGCAATTAATTTTGTCGCGTGAATATCAAGTGAAATGAATAACGCGCGTAATGAATTGCCGGGATAGAATTGTGAAACAGATTTGCGTGTAGTTGAAATGCGAGCAGGCAGAATGAGTATACGAAAGGATTACTCGATAAATGTAGATCACACGGCAGTCACTAGAAAGGCCGATGCGCGAACGGGATGACGAGGATTTAATAATCGAACGGCGAGGAGTACTGGCAACGGCTTTTAATGAAAGGCAATTGCCGCAAGTGGGAAATCCGACGCAACTGAAGCGAAGGCAAATTCTTCCTCCCTTTTTCAAACGCAACGCCAACGCATCAAATCGAGTGCATATCGGTTCCGCAGCGTCGGCTAATACTCTTTGATTATCAACTTGTACATCACGTACATTCTCCGCTTGTTTTATCACGCGCCGGCCGCTCTTTCAATTCCGACCAGTGCTTTCGCCTCGTTCCCGCTAATCGACCATATTTTAACCTTCCGTTCGTCGCGTTAAATTTTTTTACAACTTTTGTTGCGCAAGAATGAATCGCTAACATTTCTCATGGCATTTTGTAATGTTCAATGTTTCGCCAATAATAAACACTGTTTTCCAATCTACATAAAAATGTTATTAATTAAATCAGTGATTTTCAACCACATTATCCATCATGGTTTAAAATAATCAAATTTACAAATAAAAGGAATGTTATCGCACTATTAACAACGCGTAGAACAGGAGATTTGATAATATACCACCGCTGATTTGCACTAGTATAATAATTTAATGTCATTTTGCTCAAACTATTTCAATTATCACTTTACGGTATAAGTAAAATATTGTTTGATAATTAAAACTGATCATGAGTTGATTCCACGTAATCTGTGAAGTAAATTGCATTGTGTCACTAAATATTATAAAAAAACCAATCTACTTAATATGTAAATTTTACATTCTATCATGTTAAATTTACTTAATATCTACTTAAACTTTTGATTTAAAAAATTAAAACTACATCTGGGCACGTTTAGATTAAAAACAGACATAAAATAGCCAATAGTAAAGATAAACAAAAAGTATTGCTTTCTATTATCGTTATCACTATTTAGTGTCTACTACTTTGCCTCTTTCTTTATAATCCAAACGTGCCCATCTCCGATTAATACAAATAAAAGTTTCATCACTTTTTTTTGTTACCATTATAACGAAAACTGTTTCGCACTCACAGCTCTTTCCGCGACAGATCGGGAAACCATTGGCGAGGCCGGAAATGTCTCATTACAACAATTCGATGAAACTGCAAACTTGAGCGCGGCAGGCCAGACGTGTCATGCACTCGTCGCGTATCGCATCGCATCATGAATGCTTGATTTGCCTTGCTTTCGAGGCAAGAGCCGTCAATCGGGGCCAGTAATGTGGATATCACTTACATGCAAATATACGGCCAACGTATCAGCGCTGGCATAAGGGAAGCGAGCGGGCGAGTTTCGACGAGCGTGCAGTCGAATCGGACGAGGCTTGGCGCACGCGGTTGGAGGGGGGCACGGGGGGCTCGTGCAATGGGAGAGGCGCGATGTATTAATTACCAGTATTGATGTCCATTTGCAGTGAATTGATGTGTGGTCAGTGTTGCATCACGCTCAGGGGTCGAGCGGCTGAAACTAGGCTCGCTCGACGGGGGGATGCGCCTGCATTGAAACGCGTGCGGATGTGGTCGCGCGCGCGCGCGCTCGTCCGTGTGCGAGGCCTATCACTATTCACAGCATCGGGCCTATGGATCACGTTCTATCAATGGACGTTCGTTATATTTCATCGAAAGGGCCTTGTGTTTGAAATCGGATTGCGCATTTCGAATTCCGCCGCATCGACACCCTCCCGAGGATGCACCACCACTTTTGGCTTTGCACACGTTTTGTTCCGCGTCATGTTTTCTGGTGCAATCGGTCGATCGATTAATTTTACATGGAAAAAAGACTCAGTTCATTTTGCTGTATGTTTAGGAATCTACACTTATGAATATAATACTTTTAAATATTTCATTTAGATTAGTAAGAGTTTAAAATAATTAATTATTGGTATTGTAATAAATTCATTCCTGAACTATATTTGTATGTATGTACAAGTAATTTAGTCGTTTAAATTGTTATAAAAAAATTGACACGTCTTATGTTTAAGAATAAATAATGCATATGTGTATCAGTTAATGAATGATGCTGATTATTTCTTTATGCAAAAAATTAATTTTAGTAAATAACCTAATCATGATGAAATATTAAGAAAATCAAAAAGTTCATTGATTTTTACTTACAAGCAAAATAATTCAGATATAATTCACAGTAATATTTTAATTGTTAGGCAGTCTATTTATTGCTCTTTGTTGAAAGTTTAAAACAAAAATGTTCCATTTACGTATAGATTTTAATTTTGCAACGAAATAATCGTTGTTACTCTTGAATAATATTTCGCAATTAACAAATCCTCTCAATAGTTGGAAACGTTTGTGATAATGCGCCGAATATATTAGTTTTATTAACAATGCACTCGGTCTACTTTGATAACTGAAGCCGAACATTCATTGTTTCGCGATATGCATAATTTATGTCCAGCATGAATAAATAAAAAATGCGAAACATTATTACACGGCATATGGAAAACATAAAGTAACTTGAATTATATTGACCTCAGATCTCCGACTAAAGGTTAAATCAACGATAATTTATTCAGAGGCGCGCACGCTGCGTCTCGTGCAAAATTCACTTCGCGCTGCATTTGGTGCAAATTTTAGTGCAAGCCGAGAGTTTACGATACAAGATTTTGCGTTCGCTGGATTTTTCAGCCCCGCGCAAGTCGCATTACTATTTAACGGTAATTTAATTAGTCCAACAACTGAACTCAACGAATCAGTCGTAATCCCGGATTAACTCTTGCTCAGACTCGTTTTGTAGCCGCGATAAATACGTGCAAATAATCAACGACTTGAAAAACTCCCCTGAATTTGGCAGGGAAATTGATTAAGCTGATGATAAAAGTTACTACAAACAAAGCGACGCTGGCAAAAAGACGGAGTCGCAGCGGCTACTTCGACACCTTATTAAGAATGTTAAAAGGTATAATGTAATTGTGGCGCGAGTGTCAAAAGAGACGATGATAATAACGAGGATGAATTTGCCTCCCAAGACGATCGTTGCTCCGGCATTTGGAGATGCAGAAACGGCAGTTAAGATTTATGTGTTGCGTGGTATGGTCGCCGGGTCTTTAGCCGCTTATTAGCATGCGCTATATCACGGCCGCCGGACCGCCAGATTCGCGACAATAATTAGATAGATACGGGACATGGAGGTAACGCCAGCAATACAGGGGATGTACACATTCAACTATGGAGGTATCCGTATCGGGGGAGAACGGAACCAGTAATGTTGCTGCGTCGTATGCAAATGATGACGTCATACAATGCCACCCCCGATGCCACAAGACGAACGCCAGTGTTCAGTGGCGCAGATAGCCACGCATTGTCCGAACGAATCCTATCTATTCTCTGTTAAAGGCCAAAAAACTCACAGTCCTAGTTCAAGTTTGTCACCGTTTAACGGATCCGCGTTTGGAAAAGAAACCTATAGAAGCCGACAATTTTCTGGACAATTTTCGGATATACTAGTATTTTGAACTTGTTTCACGTGTGATACTGTTTTGTCGGAAATTCAAATACGAAATGAATAAAGGTTTATCGAATTCTGTGTTATACTTTATAAAACTTTGATTTCAATTGCAGTATTTTTGTAATTGTATTAATAGGACTTTTCCAATATAGTCTTTGGTTTCAAGGACTTTGAGTTATTCAATACGTAAAGTTAAATGTCATTTAAAATATGAAATTCAGGGTAAAGTGAAATTCTTCTGATAGAATAATATACCTCTAAGAAAATATTATTATTTCGATTCAAATTATTGAAGTGACCTATGAAGTCTGTACAATCGGGAAAAGTTATGTAGTAGATATTATGTTGTAGTAGATATCTTTCTAGTTCTTAATACGTTGATAAATTGATGTTTAATTATAAAATTGTTAATATTACTGCAGTGTCCATTACTCGAGGAAAAAAAATTTACACCAATTATTAAATAATTCAGTAATAACTTTCGCCATTTGAGAGGATTTTATAGGTTACTTTAGTAATTTGTATGAACTCTTAATAACTCTTCTATGTATACCTTATTGATTTATATAATTAAGTTTTTATGATTCTTTGAATAATGTTTTCACATTTGTGAATGTGAAAAAATAGGTATCGATGATCGTGGCATTTAAAATGACATTACGCATTGAATAACGAGTAAAGTAGTTGTATGCAAATGAAACCAAATTTTACGATATCCGGAGGGAGTCCAATGAAACGCCTGTACGGAAAATCAGAGACAGATAGGCAGGTGGAGATCTTACCGCAATGACATGTGGTTGAATCGGCCGATGAAACGACGTATCCTGCGAGTGACATTCGATATCATGTTCGTGGCTGCCTGTATGACGAACGTTATGGAAACGTTGCATTGAGTATTCCTCTGCCTTCGACCTATAGCTGACTACAAATTTTGATTTAGCCATATGCACCTGCAAAGAAATTTTGATGTGAAATAAAAATATTATTATTCGTTTTGTTGATATGAGTACCAATCAATTTGGATGTAAATACATGTACATAAAATATAAAATTTACAATCAGTATTTATATATAATATTTTAAATCAAGTCTTCTTAAAATGATTTCCAATAAGGAAAATATAGTAAAATACATTTTTATTAATCATGCGAAGATTGGTATAAGTCATTAATAAACAATTTTACTATGTTATAAAAAAGCTTACTAGAAAAATTATAATAGTAATTATAATCCTTACAAGTATTGTTAGTTTACAAATGTTTTTAGAGTATAATATAACCAAATTGATTGCTTATACAACATTTTTTAAATGATAAATAACAATTTTTGTGACGATAATATTCAATAACAGTTGTTTCAAACACCTTTGGTGAATGAATTTCACTGGATTCTATGAATTATCGTCCACGCATTGAAACATGTTATGAGAAGTTATCTAAATTTTACAAAAACAGATTGTCATGCGACGATTATAGCGTGACAATAAATTAAACCAGCGTGATTTTGACAAATTTCATACTAAATAACTGCCTCGATGGTCAATTTTAGAAAAGCCTTAAATATATAGTATTATAGCTTCCATAAGTTGGTTGTAATACAAATAACGCGAGTATAACAACAGGTTGAAATAACAAATTCAGACCTTAACAGTCAATCAAACTGCCTAATTACTTTAAAAAAATGGAATAAAAAATTGTAAAAAGCTCTCAGTAAAATATTTTTGAGCAAAAGAAAATTATGTAAATAAATTTTTTTCATTAGTATAACATACTATTGTTATTGTAGCGATATTCAGTTTACTGTGATGAACGTGTTGTTGTTTTAAACTTTTTTTCTTTTCGTGTTGAATGACTTGAATGCTCGAGTTTGATCCCGTTGACGGTAGCCCTTGCCGTGGAACAATCGCCGGTCAAGATTACTTTGTACATTGAGAAGTCATGAGGGCGAACGACTGTAGCTGCGAGCGCGACGTCACGTATGAGAAGCGCCGGGCGAGGCTCGGCTGGTCGGCGCTCACACACACGCGCGCCGACCGTCATTTGTCATCGCGACTAATTTGCCACGTTCTGAGATATGGTGACGCCACTGACGTGGTCATTATTAAGATACGAATTAGTAACAATTTGCGCCGGATTTAACCTGAAGCTGATCTGTTTATGACCGAGTTGGATTACGCAGCCGGCGCTACGTTGCCGCGTTAATCAATATTACCCCGGCCAGCCAAGGAACACGGTCCATCGAATCCCGACAAACGACTAATCATTCGACTTGTGACGTTCGATTTTGACTACATTATGTTATTGAATATATCTCGTTAGCCCTGCCATTCGGCGTTATCGCGCCGTCGTTTTCCCGTTATCCGAATCACGATAGGAGTTATGTTCAATTAAGCAGCAACGCGATTCCCGGCCTTGCTTAATCCGATACAATTTTGGACAATACAATTTTCATGAAAATTTACCTTGAAATTCGTTTCTCTTCCTTCGGAGTATACTGACGATTTTTGAAAATTAAGAATGTTTATTTCTTATCCGCGCACTGTTATAACGAAACTATGCAAATCGTTGTTCACTATATAATAATAAAGACGGCAGTCACAGCGATGTTAAATACATCAGCGCGAAGCGTGCATTTGCGTCTTGACCGTAGCCTTAATGAATTAAGGCTGGCAAATAAAAGGATCGAGTCGTGCGCTGTGTTTGATTTTTCGTCTAAAATAAAGGGTCGTGCATGAGTGCGATGTGGAAATGCTGGCTCCAAGAGGGAAAACGCGGAACGCGCGGAGGAATGAGGGCGCACGTTCAAGGCTCTCGCATTTCTCGACGTGGCACAATACGGCAACTACCCTCGACAACGTCCGCGGGACTGGACGCAGCATTGTCTACACTGAATGGGGTCTTGCAAGATTTATTTCGTATATTTCACTTGCCGTTTCAATGGGTGATGCCGGCGCAAAACGCCACGAAACACGATGCCGACTATCGCTGGTGAAACCTCGGGCAATTCGCAATACAACTTCGACAAGTGACCCGGGTTCTTGAATAAACTCGGCAATGCCTAAATGGTATATGCGATTCATCATTTTTTTCATTTCGATGACTGAGTGGAAGAAAGTTCCGATTCAGATTTTCAAAAGTTATTTTCCGCAATCGACACCTTCGTTGACCCAACCATGGATTCGATTTTGTAAAAAGCATTATTCAATTAATTAATTAATCAGTTATTTCAGTAAATAAGAATTCATTAGTATTTATTCATAATAATAACTCAGGACGTATTGCATTTTTCAGCCGAACGATTTCAATTTGTCGAAGTTGTACATTAACTTAGGAATCACTGAGGCCCGAAAGAGGCACGTTCGTTGTCAACGAGAGCACAAATATTGATCGAGCTTTTACAATTATTAAGTAAGGAGGCAATAAATGTCTTGTTGCTCGTTGCTTTTAATCGCCGCACGAACGAACGCGAGACCTCGATCAATCCACTTATCTGCCGTGCATGTTTATCCGTCCGCCAGCGGTGTGTCTCGTGAACAAACGAACGAATCCGAAACGACTTTGCGTCTAAATTGATTTCCGCCGCGAATTTATATAAAAGAACGCGGAGTCGTGCAGACTATATTTATATGTTTCGGCTGATTATATGAATTCACGAGCCGAGTAATATCGCCGCGGGAAATTTAAATAGCAATTAAAAAAGATAAAGACTGCCAAAGGCAGCCCCAATAAAATTAGCATGAAGTACGACGTCCAGGCATTGCTCTTCGTTAGCCGGGCACACAAGCATTTATATTCGTACGGCAAAGAACAATAAAGTCCTTATCGTGGTCACAAATTAAAAATAATTATTTTTTAAACCGCGCGCTTTGTCAAAGGGGTCGTCCCCAGTTTGGCGAAGAAAGTGGCAACTATTACCGTTCCGATGAGATTTTTGTCGATGAATTATCGGCGCTCCTTTTGCCGATACGGCTTCGCTACCCTTTCGACCATTTTTTTCCTTTTTTCATTAAGTCTCCAACCCTTTAAACAAAGTTTTTTTCCTCTCTCAAGAACGGCCGTCCCCATTTCCCTCGAGGTTTCAACGAATTCACAGGGTCTTATTATCGGAAGACATTTCGTTGCGATGAATTAACCTTGTTCGGGGGTGCGACATTTGTTCGAATTGAAACGTGACATTTCGCGACCGACCGAATCGCCTGGCGTCGTTTTTAATTTATAAGTCGGTGCGTTGTCAAACGATCGTACAACGAATAACTAAACAATCGCCTGGTCTGGGTGGGACGGATTTAAGAAATATCGAAGGTAAAGTGAGATCGAGTGCGATCGCCAAACGACACTAGGAATTCCGTAATTCGACACACTGTGGCTTTTTTTTCTCGGTCGCTTCCGTGGCATTAAGTTTCTTATTTATAGACTTTCATTAAGATAAGAGAACGAGAAAAAGCAAGGGTTTTGCGCCATCGCCAAATACCTTGCAATTATTTTCCACGGAGCACCAAAGTCTTCTACCCTCTCGGAGGTTTAAAGGCGTTGCGCGCAAGGGAACCAATGCTAATAAAAGCGTCAAATAAATTTCGATACCGATCTTCGGCCAAGGGGAATACAACCCTTTCTTTTTGTAAGTCAAGATCCTTGCGCGATGTCTCAACGATCGGGCCTCGTCTTTATTCATTCTCAATGGAGCGCTCGAACATTCGCCAATTCTTTACGCCTCCCCTTCGGTAAGGCCGACTTGGGGAAAGAAGTGTTAAAATGCCATCGATTACCATTGATAAATAAGTATGAGCTAGATATATATAAAGGATAATGACTTCGGGAGATTCGACTTTTGTTTCAAGGATCCTTGACGACTAAGCGTAACCTTTGCTGGAGTCACGTTATCTTAAGTCAAATGTCAACATATCTTAAGATCTTAAGATCAAATGATTTTGTTGACGACAATAGATAGTCCTCTTGTTCAAATTATTAAAACATTAATTATTCAAACTAAATTCTCCTTTGAAGTTAAATTTTTTAATTCTTCAAAAGCATTCACTCCATTGTGTAATTATATTCTTGGTCGAATACACATTTGATTCTAATATATAATTAAAAAAAAAAAAAAAAAAAAAAAAAAAAAAAATTACTTTGGTAAAAAAAAAAAAAAAATATAAGAAAGATTTGAGAGTAAAAATAAAAAATAAAATAAAATTAAATCCTATTCGACCACCCAGTGCCGTGAGTTAGGGATAGGTGGGGGGGGGACCTGTATTCACAAAAAACACAGAAAACAAAAAAAGGGAACAATGTGTAGTGGGGAAAGATGTATAAACAGTAATAGCAATCACGAGAAGACAGAGAGGTAGA
>JABFOV010001155.1:0-14080 GCA_022817685.1 Aradophagus sp. ZL-2020
GCATAGAGGGCATGCGACTGTGAGGCGGATAAGACAGAGGTCGATAGAAGAACAGAATTAAAGGATATGTAAGAGAGAGAAATTAGTAATGTAAAGACATTACAGAACAATTTAGAGAGCAAATTTTTTTTTTTAGTTAAACAGGTGTACACCGGCACACCACAACAGGATTCAACGGCCGGACCAGAGATGTATAAAAGACACGTAAACCCCCCCACTGCCACCCGCGCGCGAAACACCAATTTTTTTCCCCCCCCCCCCCCCCGTTTGTTCTCCCTCTCTCTCTCTCTCTCTCTCTCTTTGTTTTTATTTTTTCTTATTTTTTGCTTTTCCACCCGGCGTTCATTGTTTGTTTGTTTTTTTAAGAAGTGTTTTATTTCTCACTTCGTTCCCTTATTTTCTACTTTATTTTGTTCACCTTTTCTCCTTCTTTTTTTCTGTATACCTTTCCCACTCGCGCCAGATAACATCGCGCTATCGGATTTAATTACGTACGAGGATATTTATACATGCGAGAGCTTTTATTCGGTCGCTATTTATGATGTTGATATTCCTTGTAATGGAAATGATAATCCTCAATTAGTGTTAGAAACGCCCACTTTATTTGGTCTTATTACGTTTCGGTGCTCAAACGCTAATACCGCAGAAATAACTGACTTTGTTATGTAAAAATAATCCTGCGGTCGTTGCCGTTATCAAGTTGTTGCTCGTTATGAAAAAAAAATTAACGACGATAAATTGTTTTCGAATTCGAAGGAAACTATTAACGTATTGAAAGTCATGTTTTCACGAAAATAATTCTTTTCAAAGTTGCAAATACAAAAATACATTTTGTGTAACACAAAAATACATTTTTGAGGTGGAATCAAGCTGAACATTATTAAAACGTTTTAAAAAGTTTAAAAATTGCAAAAGAAAGTAATTAATTGTAAACGTTTGGTTCTACAGTGTTGTACACAACGAAAAAAGTATATTTTATATAAAACTAAAAAAAAAAAACATTTTTTGAAGTAGACCCTTTGATGTACAAACGTCTGCAATATATCATGCATGTAAATCAGGAAAAATTGTCTATACGACGATCATACGGAGTTGTTAACACAAATAATTTAATAACTTTAATTGGACTTTCTATTATCGGCGCGCCGTGAACGACGGAAATTTATGCACGCCCAAAAGCTTAGCTATACCGGCCGTAATAAAAGCATAAATCTGAAATGTTCCGAAACGTTAATTGCTTCACAAGTATTCACGCGCTAAGGGAGAAACGTATTTATTAAATATTACGTTTTAAATATTTTAAAAACATTTGCCTACCGACGTTTTCATTTGACTTGGGCATTAGCATAAAAAAATTAGATCTCAAACGCGCGCAAATTTTTCAGCCGCAAGAATTCCCGGCGCCGAGTTTTATCAATTTTCATCTTATTATGAGATTATGCAATCTTTTTTTGGTTCAACATTTTTTTTTGCAAGTGACCCGAATACTTTTGCCAGCGCATGTACCACCATTGCAAATTTTAAATTGCGTTACTTATTTATACACGTATGAAATACGTGTGTGTGCGGTGCATATGCAGTTCACATACATACCGAAGCACGCGTTCTTTTATCTACCGACATAACTCCTTTTACCATCTTATCTTGCAGTGCAATTAATACTGCATTTTGAAATTCCAAGTAACATCAAATTATGATTTTGTTCGCGCAACTGGTCGCAATAACAGTAACTGCGATGCGTGCGAAAGATGAATAGACGACCCTTGATGCTATTATGTGGTAAGTTATAAAGTGTTCCCACTTCATCTGCGTTAGATCTGGAGAACGTTGGCGGCAAGTGCAAGTAGGCCTTTAACGGGGTTTCTTTGACGTTGCAACTTGAAAGCTTTATAAATAATAAATCAAACTCGGCCGGCGAAAAAATTCTGAGCCTGATGCGACGAGATATAAAATTGCACTCGCACACGATTTTCGTGCACTTGATAACTTTTCAGCATTCCGTGAGACTAGCGCCGTACCTCATTTTTATCGGCGATAACTTTAATTTCGGAGCTCGATATTTTTGTTACAACTTCTTAACTTTACGTTTCTAGTTGATAAGTCACGGCCGATTTAGTGGACGTATTTCTGGACTTATAAAAAGTATTGTGTTCCTCTCCGTAAGATATTTTGCAATCGATTATAGCTCGCCTCGTAAAAAAAGGGAAAAGATGTATCAGAAAGAACTTTTGTCGGAAGTACTTGTTTCTGCCTATGTAGACGATTTAGATTAATAAGTTTTACCTCTATCGATTTTTTAGCTATTCGCCGAACAACCCGTTTTCTTTTAATCAAAAAAAAAAGAACTTCCGTTGACAAAATATAATAATTTAGAAGTTTGACAAACGTATGTGCTTGAAGTTTGCCACGTGGCAAATTGCCACACATTTTGGACTTCGAAAATTTTCTAAGATCAAAAATTGAAATCGACAATTTTTTGTGTTAGTTCATATTTTTAACTATGTTTATAGCTGCATTTGTCGACTTTTTCTGTCGAATTTTCTGAGTAAAAAACGTGTGGCAATTTGCCACGTGGCGAACTTCAGGCACATCAAACGTTACTATTTTTTTCGTAAAACAAATGCAGTAACTTGAAAACAAAAATATTAGCAAGAGGAAAAAAACTTTGAAAGATGTATATGCTTAGATCAGGGACTTTGAAGTTTATGGTACCAAAAGGGGTCTGAATTGATATAAATTTGAAACAAGTTTGATGTCTTAAACACCAAAAAAATTTCCTAAAATGCAACACTGGTTTAACAGTAAAGCACTATAAACGCGCGCTATCTTTTAATTGACGAAATTTATCTACATGATTTTGTACGTTAACAATTGCAAAATATATTTTACAAAAATTAGTGATATATTATAGCAATATCAATTAAGCAGGGCTAGTTTTTCAGCCTATTATTTCACAAGATGTATTACCCCAACGTTAATGAATAATTATAAGCGTTAAAGTTGAAGGGTAACGCGTAACATTATTTATACGACTATCACAATTGCAAATGTTACGGGTGAATTTATTTCATATGCACAGCCACAAGTAACAAATACCCTGGAAAGATTGATTTACTTGTTTGTCAATTAATTAAAAATGTCATATTATCCGCCGAGGGAAAACAATATTCTTATTTTATAAAAAAAATTATGTACCTTTGTTGAGAAAATAATAAACAGGTATTATATAATCAACGACGAAAATGTAACCATGATTACGTAATGTACTTGCACCGCCAATTGTAGATAATTTCACACAATACCAAATTCAATCGAAAATGATCGAAGCCGAGTATTTTTCGACTTATTTTCATCTCCTGTTTGCAACAGTTATTTTGACTCGTTTTATTTATCTTCTATTTATCTCAAAAACGGTAACCGAGCGTCAACTTTTCTCAACGGTTTCGCGTCGATATTGGAAAATCGAAGTCAGATTACCGTAATATATATAATTTTATAAAAGGCAATATGTAACAGGTTTACTGTTACTCGCATGAGATGTTCATTTCAGTATTAAATATCGCGGTGCGCGAATTCATCATGATATTATCGTGTTATTATATTCCTTTTCGGGTAAACAATTTTCCGTTGTAAAATTACGACGATGTTATTGTTGTTGTAACATTCAGCGATCGATATTTAATGTGTTGATTTTTTGATTATCACACAGAATTACGTGAACAAATAAAATATGAATAAGAAATACGGATGATAAACTTTACTTACTCGCTTGTTAAATCTTTTTTAACTGTTATAAATAATCCTCAGATAATACTATATGAAGCGTAATAATTCTAAGTATTCAACTTTCGGCTCTAAATAATCAACAAACATTTTTCTCGAAACTGCGATTAAATAAACTCAACATTACACATTTTAAAAATAAATGTAACATATCAATTCATCATGAAAACAAACGTTTGTTTTCTTTAAACAATGAAATAAATTTGCAGAAAAATGAAGTGTTTAATTTTTTTACTCCGATATAATATTGGATCGATTAAAAAAGTGTTTGCGCCGAGTCCACAAAGTGACTCCACTTGCAGGTACTTTTAAATCAAATACAAAAATACGTCTATCAGACAAAACGATTTCGTCAAATCGACGATATATTACTATCGAATGCAAATATCTTTTGATCATTAAAAGAAAATAAGGAAAATTTCCTAAAAATCACCATAATTTTTGTAAACCGACATTAACAAAACCGTATTCCGCATACTCAATATCAGCGAGAAACGCTCCTCTTCGTCAAGACTCGAACGCGAAACAAGGTGTATTACAAAGCCTAAACATCGAGCAAGCAAATATCCGTTGATTAACGGAAAAGGCAATTTTCGATTCATTAGAGCCACTACGCAACGTTCGGCTGCTCGCGTAACGGTTAAATCTTAATAAAACAGACCGCGAATCATATTTCCCGGCAATCCAATTAAAGGCCGTTCGAATGCGCCGGGCGCGAGATCGCTCGCCGTAATCTAAAGCAAGCAGCCGTTGTGTAACGGCCGAATCAACAAACAAAGCCGGCCAACATCCGACAAACACCCTATAACGCGTAACGGCTCGTTATGTTTTTACGCCGCGTCGAAAACGGCGCCGAGCGCTTTCTGCCCTGATTCCGTAACCTGTCCGTGGCTCTTCCGCAGCGCGCACGTTTTCTGATGGCCCGAGCGCTCGGTGACGTAGCGAAAGAGGGCGGGAGTTAGCCGCGTATCGGGATGCGTGAACGTGTCCAACTTTATGCGCATTTGTACGGCGGTGCTGGTGCGTCGGTGTGGCCGTACGTGTGTCGGGCTCTCGACCCTCCCGAGGGGTGGAAAGGAACGCGCATGCTCTGACGAACGAATTCTCCTCAGTCGGGGCGAATCCGTGCCCGCATCGAGACGTGGATGCCGCGCGCGTCGCCGCCAGCGAGACAGGCCCGGAGCCGCCGCCGCCGCCGCCACCGAGGCCGAGAGCCCGCGAGAGAGACTTTGCGCGCCAGTGGAAGAGCCGCGGGTTTGGTCGCACCGCCGGCCGTTCGCCGCTGACGGGCCGACCGCAACGCCGAACTTGGCTGTGGGAAGTGTGCCGTGGGAAGCCGAGTGCCAAGTTGCGCGGCAGTGCGGATGTGTCAGTGTGCCAGTGTCCGGAGCAGCGGGCGTTCCTAAGCGGCCGATCGGGCTGCGACAATCGGCCGGCTGATTGATGCTCGGCCGATCCCCGCTCGCAGATTTAGCGCGCCGACGCGCCGAACGAGTTAATGCACAATGGCGAAGACCATGACGGCGATTTGATCCGCTAGGCAGCCGCGTGAGACAACACTGTGGAAATGGCTCTGAGATGGCAGGCGGGACTCTCCATTGCTGCCATACTCTTCATGTGCACCGAAGGTACGAGCCGCGAGCCGACCTTACCACCCCCTCGAACCAACCACCGCAATCTCGATCAAGCGGATCGTTAACCGCCGATCGCTCGCGAGCGGACGACACCTCCCCGCGAAATTCACCTCGTTCCTCTTTATGGCCTATTTCTTCCGCGTTCGCTCCTATTCCGATTTGTTTTATTGCCCGCAAGATTACCTTTTGATTTTTCTTATTCACTGGAGATGGACCGTAAAATTGACATTAAGCCAGTCGTTTTGCCATATCAACGATCGCGAGCCGAATTGTTTTCGGAACGCTCGTATCATTCGTTACGATCGCGAGATGTATCTCGAGGGGAGAAGATTTATTGTTGGCTTGGGGTGAAAAGAAATCCTCTGGCGTGGAGAATAATGCACTCGCGGGAAGAAAACGTCCTTTCAATGTAAAGCAGATGTGATTTATAAGTTGAAAGAACGCAATAGTAAAAAGTTGCAACTTGAATGGTCAGGTATACTATTTAAATTGTAAAATCGGTATCGTTTCATTATTACGGTAACTTTTTCCACCCGCTTACACCCAAAAATAATATTTTTCGGTGTAATTTACGGGGGAAGTGAATTTGCGTTAAAATAAAAGAAACGGTTTTGAAGCGAACGAAAATTTATGAGTATATTCTTCAGCAACAAAGTGAATAATTTTAACAGCTCATTTATCCCGACAACACTTGCAGTTTTGCAATTTGTAGGTAGGTTTTAATGAATTGGCCGCTCGATAAAGAAAGAAGGATAAATGATGTACGCTCGGTAATGCCGAAATAGCAATAATTATCGAACTGGTATCGGTGGAGCAGAATTGCGAATTACTGCGGTCATTTCGACAATTCAGAAAGTTAAATTTACAGTCACGTATCTAAGTATTGAAATTTAATGCGCGAAGTTGGTTGAACTTTGCCGGTGGAAATATATATTATTCTGTGACGTAGACTATATACCAATGTAGTTATTATTGCATCAGGGATGAACGGCAACGGAAAATAAATCCGCGCGATGGCAACTACCTTATTATTCAGAACGATTCACGCGATCTGCCAATTATGTAATCATGACGAAAGCACTCGTTGCTTCCAGCATCTCGCTATCTTTGGCGCGGAAGAGCGACGTAATTTTTATCGTTCGCTTTACGTTCGCGTGATTATGGACTCGACTCATTATTAACTATTTGCATTCCGGGGGAATAAGCAGTTCAAAGTTCCTTCGCCCGGAAAATGAAATAAATATACCGTATTTGCATATCTATTAAAGTTTTAATCAAGCACAATATACGACGTTATGCTTTTTCGCCCGTCGGTTAATCGACAAAAAGTTGATGATAAATGGACTTGGGAACAAACTTTTTCGCCGTTGTTTCGTATTAAAATGTTATACTATAAAGTTCGCAATGCTTTAATAACGCCTTTACCTGGCGAGATGTGGAGTCAAAGAAAAGCGGAGCGAGTTCGGCGAAAACATCGGAAGCGTCGCGGCCCGAATTTCCATCATTACGTTCCCGAACATGCTCCGACGTCGCGAAATATGTAATTCGCTGAATTAAAATTGAATTTAATCCCACCTCTTTCCATTGAATTCAAATTCGCGAGACACTTTATAAAGCGAGCGTGCCGGTGTCGTTCTTTTGAATAAAACGACACGATCGAATTTTCATTCACGGCTTAATAAAGTGTGGATTAGGGGTCTCTGTTTCCTTCCCGCAAGACACATTAATCATATCGCTCCCCCCGGTGATGTTTCCGAGCTATATAATATGTTGAATTAATACTTTTAGAACTTTAGAACGATCGCTTTGTGTTTATTGATTCGCTATGGTACGCGGTGACTTCATTGAAAGATTAAATTTTCAGTGATAATCCCAATGTATGATCAAACGTTCATACTTTGAGGATTTAAAATGTATGCGCATTAAACGCTCGAGATGATCTTAATTTTCTCTTTTTTTATTTCGTATCGTGATAAATTGATCAAAGGATTCCGCCACACTACGAATGCCACATTTTCTTAGATTTTCAATTTGATTATCGAATACTTTGAAACAAAATACCAAATGAGTGTAGTGTTAATGTCAAAATTACTTGTGAGTTGCTTATGAGAAATTAGGAATTAAGATACACTGTTCAAAGAAGAAAGTTTTCTAGAAAAATTAAAATATCGTCTCCCATGTTTTAAGTATGGGTTTGATAGGGTTCAAACACAGTGTACTTAATACTGGTTGTTTAATATAGCCTCGGTGTGAAGGTAATTAGGAAACAACTTGGTGTAATCATTTTGCGTTGGCCTGGTCAGGCCTTACTAGTTCCTGGTCAGGACCTAACCAGTTAAGCTAGTCTGTCAATTGAAATCCCCTGCCAAGACCATTTTCCACCCGATTAGAAGAATATTTTATTTCAAGAATTGTTTTTTCTTCTATATAATTATATGTTGTAAAATAACCACACGACAAATCCAAGTGTCTCATTATGAGACATTTTTCACGTTTGAGGCAACAAAAGTGTCTCAATGATCAAAAATGTCTCAGAATGAGACACTTGATTTTACAGTGCATATACGTGTAAAACAGTTATTTTACAATGAAGTGACAAGAAATAAAAAATGTATTCATTCTATAATGTATGTTTTCAATAATAAATCGATAAAAGGACCTACATCAAGGAACAACAAAATGTGAAATAAAATGGTAAAAATTTCATTTCTAATGAAAATCCTGTGTGACTAACTATTTTAATAATAATTTTAATAAAATAACAACAATGATAATAATTCAATTAACAGAAAATGTTATGGACGCTTTTCTTCGATTTACGAATTACGTGGCAAGGACAGTCTAGCGCGCTGAACGTAACACATGATCAATCATGACGAGTATAAATGACATCGCCGTCACATTCAAAAGTCCGACAACACGGAATGGAGAAGCCTTCGGCTAGAAACAGTGAAGCATATCATATCGTCGCTTCACGCTTCGTTTCATTATCCATTTTGCGAAAAGGACTTTCGCAACTTAAGTCGATTCTACAACTCTCAAAACCTAGTTGGTGTTGAAAATGAAGCGTCACTAAAGATGAAATCCGAGTGTAAATTTTCAGTCGAGTTCCGTTGACGACGCGTTTCCGCGATGACTTAAAATTATTTGCTGTAATCAAACGATCTTGTTCGGCTTGAAAAACTCAAGTCGTCATCGTTTTGAATAAATGAAACACAACTGGCAATTCCTTTACGGTGCATTTAACACAACTAATGCAATGTCATTTCAGGTTTTATACCGTCAACTTTTTTTCGTTCGTCGCTTGTATTATGTGTTCAGTCATAAACTCACCAATAAAACAAATCTATTAAATTATTTAAAATCAAAATAAAGTATATATTAATTCAATTGATTATTTCTTTCATTCGGTTCTTTAAATACATTTTGTAACAGTCAAAATATATGAAAATTATTATGATATAAATATATTTTTTTATATCTTAATAATGCCTCGTTAAAAAGTTACATACCGTAATATTAAGATATCACTATTTTAACTATCATTTTCACAACAAACACGTATCGTGAGATATTTTTGTGTAAACAATCAATAATAATTCGTTTTATTAATAATAGTGAAATGAACTGACACTCATTTGACTGACATTATCCTCGCGGACGAAAATACCTCAGTTACCCTACTAGCATCAAAAAGGGACAGGATTTTTAAAACGCGCGTTATTCATAATATGCATGCCGGGAAAAATATGAGGCTAAGAAAGAGGGGGAACGAACTCACTTATAGGCTATTATACCCAGTTGGTTGGCCCGTTGTGTGATAACAAGACTTATTTTTTTATTTTGTCTTCTTTTATTCCGTTTAAAAAGTAAGACATTATACACGTATTTTAAAAATATATTTTCGTAAAAGACACCTATAACATGGGCTTCCAATTATTCTCAGCAAATCAATTAAATGCTTGTCAGTGGAGACAAAATGTTTTGGAATTCTCATTACGTTAGTATTTTATGTTTTCAAAGAATATTAACAAAATTAGTGACGCTTTGCCGGAAATTGAAACAGACTTTTAGGTAATCGCTTCAACAATGTACACTGCAGCACAAAGTGTTAAAGTTTTCAATTTTGTCGATTTCCTCGCCACACCTCCTTGCGGAGGCCGTCATCTTTGCGAAGGGTAAAGTTATCGGACTGTTCAATGCAAGGTTTCACTCTGCAAAGATACCCTCAGACCGGTTTCCCCAAATTTGTGTCGACACGACTTAACGAAATACCCTTTGTATGACAAACAAATTTCGCCGAAAATAGAATCGTGTTTTTCTTATTTAATTTGTTTTAAGTGCGTAACCGATGCATTGTCAAGAAATAATTGACAGAATTTTAATCGTCATTTAATTGTGGATCGCGATTGTTAATAAAGTAATTTCAATGATATCTACCATTGCCATATTTGTACAGCATTATCTGTCTAGATAGGAAATCTTAGAATATTTTTTCTGCGTTTATAATCTTCACTGTACCAAAAGTTTTTTTTCACATTGTCTTATTTTCAATTCGAAAATATTTGAATGAAAAATGCTTATAATTATTTTCCGCACTTTCCATTGAGAACTTAAATACTTGGTAAGCTTCTGTACAATGTTAAATTTAACTTTCATCGTGATTTAGTAAGCGTTACAAAAAGGGCTATCAACCCTTATATGTTATCTCAAAGCCATTGAATGACGCGTAATCACGCTTAACATGAAACTTAGTAGTAGCAAAGTGATATTGTTAAAACTGCTGCGTACCTGTTAGCAACGCTTTAAAAACCAAGTGTTTGAATACCTTTTCCAAAAAGAGATACTTAAACATTTGCCTGTGGAAGTATTGCATTATATAAATATTAATTTCCAATAGCGTCGAAAAGATATAACGTTTTCTCCATGTAATTCAATAAAGAACCTGACCCTGGCATTTTAAAACTTTTGAAACTGGGATTTTAAAACTAACGATTTTAAAGCGTTACTAAAGTGTTATCATAAAAACTTGGACTGTCAATTTGAATACTTGATCGAATATCAATATAATATTTTACATTGTAACATACATGACTTTTCAAGCAGTTCATTCATTTTGATGATTGGTGTTAAACTCTGTTTTTTAGATTTTTTAAATTGCCTAGATCTTCTGGATTTCTAGATTGTTGAGCAACAATTCAAGATATTCCAATTCGAAGTATTTCAATTGGAGATAACTCCAGTCAATATATTCTTATTCGATATACGTTTATTCAAAATAACTCTAGTCAATATCTAGTCGTTTTCGATATATTCCTATTTAAAGTCAGTTTTCCGAAATGACTCTTGAGATACATATAATCGAGGTAACTGATATTACGAGATACTTGTATCCGAAATATCTGTACTCGAGATAGCTCTATTCGAGATATCGCCATTCGAGATATCTCTTTTCGAGATATATCTAACAAGCTCTAGCTGTCACCAAGTGTCGTATCTTTGAATAACGTCGTGGGATCTGAGCTCTCATTCTCTGCTCACACCCTTAAAAACCTGATTTCCGTCACAGAAACATTATCCTTTTGTCGCTTTCCACATTATGCACAGTGTTATCAAGCTGACAGAAGATAAACCCTCTTATAAAAGTTGAATCGTATTTTCTATGTACAGATTGTTCTTAGCCAAATATTGACAAAAGTCTCAATCCGCGATATCCGAATTCCAGTTGCAATCGAATATTGTTAAATGTACGTTCACGTATGGAAAAAAAACTTCTTAACTATTAAAATATTCCGGATCAATAACTGAAACACCGACACGGGGTTTTCGACTCTTCTTGGCAGTCCAACTTTGTATGTTTTTTATTCGGAAACGATATCTTTAATTCTCGTATCTATAAGTCTTCGATTCCATTCCTGATCATTTAATTTTATGGTCTTATCCAAGTGCATTAAAATATTTATCAAACGCGGTGAAGATTCAGGAATGCTATTCATTGGGAGGCAAAAAAACTTTAAAAAGTTTTCATTGTAAACAACCGCTAGTGCACACTTACAGAAAGGATGCGTTTACTGAATGCGAGATTTTTTTTTGCTCCAACGTAAAATCACTCTTGATGTTTTGCCAAAAATATAGTTTTTTAAATCAAGAAAAATATCTTGATGTGACAGACTGAATGGTGAACAAAGGAAAATACATTTTTGATATCTTGGTATAGCGTTTGTAATGAGAAAAAAAAAAATGTAAGAATAAAAGTTTTGTAAGAATATTGCATTTGTGATGCTTCCACGACACTTTAATCGGTGAAATTACAACACGGCTTTCAAACATTTTCCAGCTGTAAATAATTTTTTTTGTTCATTTCTTTATTAACGAATTATTTTATGTTATTAAATACTGAAAATTATGTCTTGTAAACAATCGGAAATGGAATTCTATATTTCATGTGTATAACTGTATAAATAAATAATTTTCTTTATTCAGCAAAACTATTTTTTAACGAAAATACATCAGACAACAAACAAATGCTTTGGAACATTAAAAAATATTGATTAGTTTAACATAATACTTGTGAACGTATATTATTAATTTATGTATATTAATGTATATTAAAGTTGCAGAGAAGAGCAATTTTTATTCCGTGATAATATTAATAGCTTCGGCAGTTTAAATCGCGATGCGCGGATAAGTTATTTAACAACCTATTCCTTTGAGTACAAGATCATAATGTTGAGCCGTCGCAGCATTTATAATATGTTATAAAAACAGTTTCCATAGTGCGACGAAAGTATTTTCATTCTAGCTACATTTCACGTCGCATGACGGCTTATTCACAATCGAAAAGATTATATTAATAAAAGCCAGCTATGCAGTATTATATTACCATTTATTAAATAAAAATTCCTGTTTATATTACGCCGTACTTTTTATTCATGTTTTTTTTTCATTTCTGCAATATTGCATGATCACACGGTATCGGTAAATCGTATTGAATTTCACGGACAATAACCGTTGCACCTAATGGTATAAAAATATCAACTCGATATAAAAATATAAAGAACCAAACAATCGGTTACTTTTTGAAACTGTCGAACCATTGTCAGTCAATTATCACATAATAAATTAAAGCCGATATATATTACGCTGGATATGACCGCAATGCAATTTTAGTTCGATTTTACGAATTTCATTGATTAAACAAACAACTCTCTGAAACCTTACAGCGATATAACTGAACATATTTCGAGTTTTTTTTATGCGTTTATCAATGCAATGAAATCAATTTAAAAAGACCTAACAATTTTAATCGAAAACCAAAATATTTTGAAACAATGTAATAATTTTAATGCGTGCGAAGTTAATGACGTTACGAATGCAACAGAAAATTTTTTCAATTATACGATAGTAGTATATTTCAGTCCCACCCGACACAAAAGATTCACTTTAACACCAACAATATTTTTCCTGAAATCTCCATCAAAATTACCACAGTTTGGGACTGTTTTAAGCGTTTCGAAATTGCCGCTGTCAAAAAAGCCGATCTTTGACCGCCCAAAGCAGTCTCGAAAACTTGGCTCTTTTGATGGGGGTGTCAAGGAAAATTGGCTTTCTGATCAGAATATGCATTTTAGCAAAAAACAATAACAATAAAACTTTTACAAGCTTTTTTTCTGCTCAACGAAATCAATTTGACGAAAAAACAATTTTTGTCTTATTATAAAACTTGGTTCATGTAGTCATGTTATTTAATGCATCATAAACTTTTACACCACAGTTTTTTCTTTCAATTACTTTACATTTAATTAATAAAACAGTTTAATCGAAGGTATGAAATTAAAAATAATTATTTCATTCATAAATAACATGTATTTGCAGAATAATACATGAAATGGAGAATGTTATAATGAATGACTATAATTTATTGTAATTGTGTTATAACAAGCAATGTTATTATTAACACAAATAAACTTTTAACCTTAATTAAATTAGTAAATTTAATTTATAAAATTTTGAATCACACTTAAACAAAGTCACCTCTCACAATTATCATAACGTTCATTTATGTACTGTCTTATTAATTAAATTTCATCACCAAATTGTAATATTCAGTCCATCATCACGAACTTGCTTTTTATCGTCAATTTAGTTTCTAACATAATCTTAGGTTTACGAGATTATTTTTCAAATTGCTTAGAATTGGTCCTCTGAGAATGAAATAATACTTTCATCTTGTGTATCCTAATAAAAAATTAGAACCTATTCTTTTCATCTGCAATGGCGAAAGATAAGCGATATTACTTACTGTAAACATAACTTTAATCTTACCTCATAAACAGCGTTATGCAGACGGCCATTCTTTTGTCGACTTCAAATCTATACTTCCCTTTACGATCCCCACGTGCCTGTAAATTAATAAAATCACGAAATCAAAATTGCGGAAATACAGAAAGAAAAATATTGATGTGTTAATATGTAAAGCTATGTTTGTAAATTCAATGCGTCAATTTGATTTTTTAGAAACTAATATTGCTCATAGCTCGCAGTTGAAAAATGTAATAAAAAGTTATACGAAGTATAAAAAAAAATTCAAATAATACAGCAAAAATACTTTACATATTGTACAGTGTAATATTATATAATATCTAATAATATATATATATATA
>JABFOV010001155.1:14180-27433 GCA_022817685.1 Aradophagus sp. ZL-2020
CTCGCAGTTGAAAAATGTAATAAAAAGTTATACGAAGTATAAAAAAAAATTCAAATAATACAGCAAAAATACTTTACATATTGTACAGTGTAATATTATATAATATCTAATAATATATATATATATATAATATATAATATAATAATATATAGTAATAATATATAATATATAATAATATAATATTGTAATAACAGAGTGGTAAATATTAGAAAATAGTTTCGCTTGCGACTTACAAATTTTTGCAATAACATTATTCATTATACAACATAAGCTTAGCACTTTAATTTACGAAATCGCTTGTAATATTCAACCGTACACTGCAGTATTACGTCCATAATGTATGTATGCCGTGAATATGGTACGAATATTCTCGTCGTACAACTTTCATTTTTATTAAAAAACGCATTGAATAATCACATAAAATATTGTAACAGAACTATTATATGTAATATTATAAACGCCGCGACTTCGCTGTAATTGTATTAAAAAATTCTATGGAAAAACTTATTTCTGATAGAATGAACGAGGACACGCAGTTATTCGATTATAGTCGAGAAAAATTTTGTAATCAAAATTACTTTTTCTCTCGCAAATATCAGGCGAAATTCTATTGTAAAATAATAAATAAAAGAAAAACAAAATTGTTTTAATAAAGATTATTTTTGTTTGCTATAAAAACGAGGCTTGTAAAATTTATTGCTTGTGTAATTTTTAAACATTACTTTTTGTAATGTTAGTTTATATACATATATGTATAAACTATGTTAAACTTGATCAAATAAATGTTGAATTCATCCAAACCGTAATAACTTTAACATGAGTTAAAAATTCCATAATTACTTACTGAAATCTTAAATAAAATCGTTCACTTGCATAAGTTTACTTATTTGAAGTTTTCATTTAATTAAAAATAACTATCTGCGTGGCATATAATAAGTGATAAACAGGACGAGAAGACTTAGCTCGCGACGCTTTTTCACCGTGTATTCGGCTATAAAAATGCACCGGGTTTTATCTAAATTGACGATAGCTTGATACGCTGGAGCTTCCGCGAAATTCATTTTTCCGATACAAAATTAAATTTTATCTGATTGAAGAGTCTACGTAATTAAGTTTGTATTGTAGTACGGTTCGCCACGTCACGCTGGCTAGAGAAACAGAGGTGTTTCCGATGCCGCGTTATCCGAAATCCTCAACGATGTATCTTGCTAGTGAAAAGTTGCCGAACTCCCGCAACTATCAGCGATCTTACTTTTAGCAATATCGGGGACGATTGTACATTGGTAAACATTGTACATTGTGAGAGTTGAACATTGTCGGTAACAAACGAGTTTGGATTAGCTGCACGAGCCGAAGACCAGTGCTGCCACCTCACAAAAACCATTACCAACTTACGTCACTAGCTAAACATTCAGCTTTACGTGACCATGCGGTTCTAAAAAGTATCCCATCGGAAAAATTAATGTATTTTTATATAATATATATGAACGTAGTATAAACGTTTCATCAACATTTAATCTTCACAATGAATGTAAAAATAAGTTTGGATTGGCTGTGCAAGTCGAAGACCAGTGCTGCCACCTCACAAAGACCATCACCAACTTACGTCACTAGCTAAACATTCAGCTTTACGTGACCATACGATTCTAAAAAGTATCCCATCGGAAAAAATGTATTTTTATATAATATATATAAACGTAGTATAAACGTTTCATCAACATTTAATCTTCACAATGAATGTAAAAAATGTAATGTAAAATGTTGGATACAGAATTCCTATAATGACAGTATTTGCAAAAAAAGCGCCATAATTCATAATACTGAAAAGCACGAAATAAATGTTCAATCTATTATAATTTGCTTGCTTGAAAGCCATTGACAGATTTCAAAGTTTCCTTTCATTTCGCCGTCAAGAAAATTGATATAAATGATCAACGGGACATTCACGATTTTTAAATGTGCATTTCGAAAAATAATATAATTCCGTCCTTTCCACGAATCACGAAAGTTGATACAAGAAACGTGACACCTAATCTCGCCGGACTTTACCGTTGAGACCACAAACCAGTTAGTCACGTATTTACACGGAACGTGCCGTAAAAATATAAAAAAAACAACTAATGAGACATAAATTTGTATTTCGCGACTTTTACGCGAAAGAAAAAAGAACGTTACATGATGCGCGAACGAAAACAAAACAAGATCTTTTCGATAGTAAATATACTGATTTAAAACTTTGGAAAGTTTAGTCGAATACTTGTGACTCGAAAATTAATGAAGCCCACCTCCCTCGATAATACATATTTATGATACATTTTAAACATCGTCACTTCATTATGATAAAAATGAACTAAAAATAATATTCGCACTCTTCACTATCGTTATATGAAGAATAAAAGGTTCTGCAAATTTTGACACTTAGAAATGATAATGCAGAAGATGATCCCAACAAAGCGAAACCGTATCACAAAATTTAAAACTTGAAATTAGATACCACTATTACATTCTTTGAAAAATCACTAGGAAAACTGTCAGATGATATAAGCTATAAAGCCATTTTACAAATCATAAATAAGAATCACTGTTCCATCGATCGCACCTCTTTTCATACAGATATTTTACATAATTCTAGGCTTCTGCAAAAATATATCACCGGACACTTTATTGTAATTCATATTGGCGATTTCCACTCGTCGGTTATCAAACGGAAAAACCGTCGACCTCGGCATTCGATTCGAAACAACGTTCTTCCTCTTCAAATCGCTGCATATTATAATCGACCGAACGTTTCACGAATGCCACATTTTTCAAAGTCGTTCAAATAGATATTTTCAGCCGTTAAACCTCCAGGAGCTTTCAACATATCGATTTCAGAATGTATTGTCCAGTATTAAATATTTAAAGTCCACCTTCACTTCCGCATAAAGCCTAATCGAAGGCATTTCGACGTTACAAAAAAAGGCGGGAAAATGCGTCTTCTCTCAGCCGCGAAATGGTTTGGTGTTTCTATTGTTATGCAAAGAATCTTTTGTAATCGCTGCTGAACTGAAACGATGATCTCTGACCACTAGCTTCACGTATCTTCAAATGACCTCTCCATGAATCCGCAAGATCTGATGAAGTCGAGCGATTCATTTGAACGTCGGACACAAATGTTGCGGTCGTATCAATTTCGATTCGTTAAAGTACGATTATGTCACGCACTGCTAAACAAATCTGATTAGATCGCCTTGGATCAGATCTGTTACGATTCAAGCAGGGATAGCTGATAAGATTTACCTTCTGCTTCATGGAGTTAAATTCAGTTGTATGTGTTGTTGGTTGATTCGTGCGATTCAACGGCGTTACAAGTGTTATATGGTTTGCGACATCTGAGATTATAAATGTTGATAACTTTAAGACGAAGGTTGTCACATGAAATATTAATCTTGATTCATCATATGAAGACGATTAATGGATTATCTTCATTTGCGATTTTTTCGTAAAATTTACAACGGTTTTCCGTTTATAAATAATTATCGAACAAGATCTGATAACTTTCCTCACACTTGCGGTCAAAACTATTAATTGCATCAAAAGGATCGTTTTCTTGAATTTTGACTCATTTACGAATTTCGCACTTGGTTTGGAATGTCTCTCTCAATACGAAATATACTACTAAAATGGCAACTTTGTTATTTCTTCCTTTTCATTCGGTTATGAAAAAAAAATTTTTTTTTTCTGAACCATTTCTTTTATACGAGACCTCTTCTTTTATTGATCAATGGCGAAAATATCGACAATAGCCTTTCCATCGACACTGCCATAAGAACTTTAATTCTACGTCCTTCAAATAACAGATTCCTTTGTCGTACTTTCAAATGGAAAACGAAGAAAACGATACAACGATATGAGTTTCAGCTGACAAATGACCTTTCTTTCATGCACATTTGTATTAGTAAGCAATCGCAATAATAGCCCAATCTATACATTAATTAAGACTTCGTGCTAACCTTAGTTTGAACTTTATACCTATATCCGGGTATCTTTGTCTGCAAGAGTAATTTTGTAATTGTGATAGTTAACGATCGCTGTAAAACATGCCTAATTACTCTTTCTTAACCGATCATGTCTGAACTTAATCTTAATAAAGCCTGACATCGATTTTAGCTACCGTTTCGAATGTCCAATTTTCTTTGCAGCGAAACAAGCAACTGTGACGTTTCATTACATTTACGTGGATATATTCAATATTGTACTTATTAAATTTTCATTTGAATCTAATCAAATATTTAGTAAATGCATTAAATATTTGCTCGATGGGAAAAAATGTTTATTTCAATCTGATATATTTTTTATTACATTCAAATAAATAATTTAATATTTAACTTTTTCATTTACAGAAACTCTCCTGAGATGTAATCTAAAATTTATTCTTTAAACGTTCCGTGCAATTATAGAAGCTTAGAGTATCGCTGTAGTTGTCTAAAAGCGTTTGTTCAACTTAATGCAACTCGTCGTTCGCGTCTTACTTATTGAATCTCAGTCATGAAATGTAGTTTGTTTGTCGCGAAGACAAAATACAAGTGAAACAAATTTTTTTCAATCTTAATTTATATTTAAGTGTAGTAAAAATATATTAGTAAGGTTTTTTATGTTCGCGAAATAAAAAAAAAAAAAAAAAAAAAACAATAATATTCCAGCAATACTCATAATGTTTAAATAAGGCGAACGTTTTAAATAACTCGAAAGTCGTATTCAAAGTTTTTAAAAGTTTCATACTTGTTACAAATATTATTCTATAAATCTGAAATAAAACAATTTGAAAGAAGTTTAAATCTTTTTACTGAAAAGACGTATAATTTTCGTCCAACGAAAAAAAAAACTCTTGTAGCTAGTAAAAGTAAAAAAATTAGTTAAATTACATCACATATACAATGTAATATAAAAGTATAATTGTGTAAAAAAAAAAAACAAATAATTTAAACAATGGCTTTTCTATATTAATAATTAAATTACTATCACTTTTTTTTGTACTCAGTATATAATTGCCAACTTTGTAATTTTAAGTATGTTGTTAAATCACTCCTGTTTAGGTGTAAATCTTACCCGTAAAACTAACGAATTTAAAACACTTTAATGATGATATACGAAGACAAGAAATGTAATACTTCTCTGTTCGTGGAATTATGTATTAACGATGCAGCGATAAAGTGTGATATTTTAACATACAACGTAAAGTTACTTGTTATAATGAGGTGATTTAATGAAATGCTAAAGTAATTTGAAGTTTAAGGAATAGCTAGCGTTTGATGAAGCAATTGATAAAGAAACTGAAGTAATCTATGGTATAGAACGTATCAAGGCAAAATTGTTGATATTGATTTATCAATCAACGTATTAAACGGATTATTTTGTGAAATAAACAATTTCTCAACGCGGCAACCTTTCGCTACTATTTTCTAATGAAAAGATGAGCTGAGGAAAATTACTTGCATTATTTGAATATTTCAAAAACCTCCAACGGTATTTTTCGCAACGCACGTGCACGTTATTTTAATGTGTCGTCAACATTTTTTTAATATACTGTATCGATTTTACGTCAACAAAAGGATTACGATGAAAATTCTAATGAAATTACGAATTAACGTTAAAACCGAGATGAAATAACACTTCGGGTCTGACATGACTTTGAAATATTCTGAAAAAATGAAACGTAGTCATAACATTTTTAGACTGTAAACTTTTGACTGTAGACTTATAAAAACGAGTTATTTATTGAATTGTAATAGAATTTTCTCTGAGTACATTTAATGAATTTGTCGCTCAAACGAACGGTATTTGAAAATTAATTTCAAGTCTTAAAAAACACTTGTAAGTAGAGGCACGAAGTTATGCTTAAGTCAGGCAATTAGTCCACTTAAAAGGACGTGTTGTTTTGAAGTGAGAAAGAAAAATCCATGTGATTGAGCGTGAAATCAACGTTGATTAGGTATTAACGTAGCTGCTCACTTGAAGATGAAGAGCCAAGCTTTATACATATATTTATCGTCGCTCATAATTGGTTCGTTCTTGAAAGAGAAGAATCGTTGACGCAATTAATCTGAATTTTTTCCCTCGGAAAATGAGCTCGCAAGATGAAAAATGATGCCTCGGCTTATTTTCTTCGTACGCGCAACTCTGCTACATATTGAAGTATAGTATAATACAAACATATTGAATTCATCTTGTTGTACTTTTTCCATCAAATAAAGGAAATAACAGAAGAGGGTCATTCTCGTCGTTTACGACCCACCAAATAATAATGGTGATTTTCTGCCAGTCAACGAGCACATGTCAATATTTCATGGCTGTTAATTTCTTTTGAATTCAATAATACAGCGGAGAATGATCAAAAGTGGGGAATCATGACAAATGTATTACTGACAGCTGTTTATTCCTTTCCAAAATTGAACGACATGGTTTTGTGGGATTAATGGACATATCTCACATTTCGTTTGAGTGTGTTAATACTCGTACTTTTGAAATATAGAAATTGTTATTCAAAACTATACAATTTTAAAACTAAATTTACAAATTTTAAGACTTTTATTTGTTTCTAAGATTTGAAGAAGTATAAAATTGAATACATTGCCATTAAAAATTTCCTTTTTTTCAAACACCTACAGTTTTAAACGATAATTAATGATTAATAATTTAAATAAATATCTTATCATATTGATTAGAAATGATTATCATTGATAAGGCATGAATATATTCAAACTTTCTCCTCAAAATTATAGAATAAAAAATACTATCGTTTTATCAAGTAAACTGTTACCGGAAAAACAATTGAATAGAAAATATGTAATGTCATAGTTACTCCTCTTATTAAAACTTGAAAACTTTCGTAAGAACGTTCGCGAATTGTTTGAAAGTTATTGAAATGGTTTTATGCGACACCGCGATTCCAGACATTCGAAAATAGTAGCGCCAGATAATTTATTTCTTCCCAAAGCCAAGATGCTATCAACATGGACTTCTATTTTTGGAGTTTAAATTTCAGACGAGCAAAGGTTGTCTTGAGATTTTCGTAATTAGACAGATAACTTGATAATCACGAAGTAAATAAATGTTAATTTGCGAATTTAACTCCTGTTCCATTAAAGTCTCGTAAGAGTAACTTTTGTTTACAAATTAAGAACAACTTGTAACATTATTATGTACGAAATTAATTGCTGTTTTTCAAATATGAATCTTCAGGGAATTTGTAGATGTAGATGAATTTCTTTATCCTTACATTGCTGTTTAAAGAACAATTTTGATAACTTGTTCGTTTTCCAAAATAAGCAAAGAAGCGTAATTTTTCAAAAAATTGAATTATGAGTGAATTTAGTATTCATGATACATATACTTTACTTAAATTCATCTATAATAAATCAGTGGCTTTTCGAAATAACCAAATAACGACATTTTTTTTTTCCAAAATTGCATTATGACTTTTTAGGATCCTTGATACATGTGCTGTTATTTTTTATTACACAAATTTATGTTGAAAAAGAAATATATTAACTCTCTTTTTCCGAAATAACAAAATAACAACAGTTTTCCGAAATAATCGAATAACGATATTCATTGAATTACAAATAATTAAAAACGTTGGAAACAGGTCACAAATATTATCGCATCGCTTCATTATGATGCAACTGCAAGTAGTTTAAACATAAATAAGCTATAAAATTTTATCATATTACTGTAATTAATAATCGGACAAAATATTGTAATCAAACTTTAAACCTTATTTTCTAATAATTATCGGTAACGCTGTTATTTTGTTATTTTGAAAAGCCACGGATATATACATAATAAAAAATAATTTACATGAAATGAAATTCCTTTGCTTTTATAAATAATTTTTTTTCAGTAAAACTTTAGCGAGACAAAGTTTCATAACAAATACCTCACTCGTTTACGTTTTTAAAATATTCTCTACTTAAGACAAGAAAATCATGTTCAAGAATGTTAAAATTGAAACAAAAAAATGTTCTTAAGTATTTACAACAGAAAAGAAGCTGATGTTGAATTTTCATTAAAATTTCCAACATTATAAAATATCAGAATTTAAATTGGAAAACAAGCGATTATCTGTGCAAATAGGTGCAGGCAAATAGATTTCCTATCGCACTATCGATCACGCCGTTATAGAAGTTTTTATAACAAACTTTCGTGACGAATACATATAAGTTTCCATCATATTAAAAACTAACTCTTACATAATAGGATTTGACGTAGTAATTTCATAAAAGTTAAAGCTTGCTATATCTTTCGATCCGAAACTATTTTACAATGTAATAATAGTTCATTCCAACTTATGTACTCTGGTGTAGACAGTAGAAACGATTTGTCTGCAAAAGATTTTAATGTTTCTGGTGTAAAAATATGTCGGCAAATTATAGCATATAACATATTTTTAAAACAATAATTAATTGTATTATTGGTGTAAAGTAGTTAATACATAATTTAGCTTTTGTTTCAACTTCATTTGTCCGTTTAAAACGAGGTTTCGTCTTTTTCTTTCACGATTTCGTAAATTCAAAATGAGTCTACTGTTCGAATATTTTCACGAATTTCTGTTCTGTGGATAAAGTCGCTGTTAATAAAAGTGAAGCAAAGTATACGTCAAAATTGTTTCGCATATTCGAAAGGAATTAATGCGGCCGGCCTTTACTCTGAATTCAGTTTCGGACATTGCTCTTTTCATTACGACGCCGATAATAATCACAACTTATTTTCTGATAAAAAGATGAAGAAAGCTTACTTCATTTTTGTATCATTATTGTTGTAGACGTTATTACTTTGCGTTATGTTCATCATTCTGTGTAATGAAAAAAAATGTATCTTCCGTTCTCCAGCGTCGCGGCGTTATTTCAGAGTTGTGTATAATGAATTAGATCGCCTCAATTTTAAGTAGTTCATTACGATATATAGTCAGGCATGTAAGTAAAGATAAATGTTGCGCCTCGAATGACTTTTTTCGCCAACAAGTTATGCGTGGTAAATAAATTACATAATAACAAAAGAAGTAGATGGTGAATGTAGAGGCAGAGAAATAATTATTTAACAACAACTCAGTACCAAAAGTCTCCAGTAAATCGTTAATTTTACATCTCACGAATGCGATTGAAAAGAATAACTTTTATTATTGGATCATTAATTTTCAATTGTCAATGCTTTATATGACAATCACATTAATGCATAATACTTTCGCACTCGTGTGCAAAACAGTTACTTTTCTCACTCACGACTTCGTTACTCGTGTGCGTATTTTTGCGTATTCATAATAATATTTTCAAGACGCCACTGTCCTGATACGGAAACAAACTATTTTCGGCACCGCTAAGTCAACTATAATTTCAATTATGCTTATGCATCTCATGCATCCGATCAAGCTTAATTTTCCAGCTTTGTAATTAATTATCTGTCACTATTCCCAGTTCCAGAGAGAATCATTTCGACTATCCTGCTACACTTCTAAAAATAATTCACCAACAGCAAGAAACCTACTTCATTCACAATCACCACTGAATCCTAATCCAAAATCAATTTAAAAACGACCAATTCTCTCGATCAGTATGAACGTCGTTTCGAACGAGTTAAATGCATTAACGAAATCCAAAACTTGGATTATTCAAGGAAAATAGCGTCAACTTCCATCTCGGTTGCCATGCTTCCTAGAATGAATAAAACTGCCTTGCCCCGAACCAATTAACTCGCACGCTTCTTCGAACTTGATCTCACGCGTTCAATTAATATCAATCGCACCTCCGCGAAATCGACAAATTGCCGGTATGGCAATTTGTCAATCTTAATTACATCATCTTCAATATACAACCCAAGCCAAATTTTCCGCAACAGCCACCTAACGAGAATAACCGTAAACAACGGCCAGCTGCCAATAAAGCGCATTAATCACGGAACTTTGATTAAAGTGCGTGATTAAAGTGGCGGAATATGGTAAGAGGTGTAGCGAGTTGATTCAAGGAAAACAATATTTAATGTTACAGATACGTTAAGCTTAGGAGACCGCACAATGGAAGGCATGGAGAAACACTCGAGCCACGGCAGAGCTCGGCAGCAGCTAGTCGTACAGCCGACCGGCTCCAAAGGGAAGCTTGAGCCGACGTTTGATTACAGCCAGCCGACGAACGTAACGGCGGTGGTCGGGAAAAATGCCTACCTTGCGTGCTACGTTCGCAACCTTGGGAATAGGACGGTGAGCTTTAATATTCATGAAACGTTTTGCTTGCGTATTAATTAGCCGTTCGCCACTTTTTCTCCCCCCCTTCGAACGCCAACAATAATATCAATCTTACATTGCAATTTCCCCAGACAAATCATAACGCGCCACATTAATGACAACCTTCGACGCGACGTTACACGACACCCAAGCGAAATATAAACGTTTGGGTTGCGTTGAATTCGTGCAGTTGGTTTAATGCGCACGGTCGCATAAAATTGTTTTAAATGGACGGTAACAAATTGTGTTACTCTTGTTTTGAGGCCGTTTTGATGTTTGAGATGTATGAGACGTCTCAATTTGCTTACGTTCGCGACACTTCCGGTGAAACGTAAAAGGTCTTTTGGTTTTTGTTGCTATTTCGACCGGTAATTTTGGTAATGGAATATTATGGATAGAATGGAACATTAAAATGTTTTTAACTTTATTAATACTACTGGCAAATGTTATAATTAATAGGAAAGCGTTTTCCTGAAAGCCAAATTAATGTAGTACTTTGTAATTAAATCGTTCCGTTAATTTCATTAGCAGACGAAACATTGCCAGCGTGTATACATTATAAATCGATTGATTTAAATTGAAATTTGTTTTCAAGTTGGCGATACTGTGAGATCCGATAAAATAAAGCTTCGTGTTGGTTTGAACGTTGACCTAGCTTCAAAGTCTGTTTAAAATAATAATAACAATGATAACAATAAAATTAATAATCAAGTATCTGAGTAATTTTAAGATGTTTTTTTGAGTATAAAGCAAAAAAAAGTGTCTCAAATTCGGGACACTTTGGAAAAAACGATGAAAATAAGAATTTCGTTGGTCATTCATGAAGAGAAAAATGTTATATAATTTCAACATAATATACGTCAGAGTTATCCTAACGTACGCCAGTAAAAAATGTAGGTAAGCAACATTAACGTGAGTTATGTTGAGCTAATGCAATTTTTTTGTGCAACGTAAATTATGTAAACAACAACTAACGTCAAAATATTTCCATGCAATATTTCATAATTCGATGAAATTTTGAACGCCGTCGCAGAATTACATAAATGATAACATTTTCCCGATATTTCATAGTACTTATTCCAGGAAGACGTTGATCCCTTGCAAAGTTGCTTGCCCTGAGAAAACAACTTCAATTTCACGGAAAATGATGAAAGCATTCAAAAAATTGCGTTACTGCATTGTTGCTCTTAATCTTCTTGGACATATTTAATTTCGCAAAAACCGTTACGTCGTTTACATTTAAAACTTTTCTACGAGAAACCGCTTTCTTATCTCGAAAGCGAACGCCGCGTAAATAGAACGGTGATTTATCGTACCGCCTTTCTAAATAATCATCGGCGGTGCACGCAAAGTCGCCCGATTTTATTCCGCGGGCCTTTCATCCGAAATCGATCGCGGCCGCTGTTAACAAGTATCGGCATCTAGCAATTCGCTCGTCAAATATTAAGTAATCGTTTTGTTAATTTATTCGGTTTCGGCGTCGAACATTCAATCTCGAGGAATCGCGCTCGGCGAATTTCTAATTTCGGATTCGTTTAGCGACGTTCTTTATCGCTGAATTCAATCTCAAAACTTCCGGCTCCAATTCGATCACATGCGGTTCGAAAACGATCGACTGTGTAATTCACGGTTTAAGGTTGTTTGAGTATATAGTTGAAATTCTGCGTAACATCGATGCCTTTCGATCGTCATTGAATTCAGTGTTTTCGAATATCTCGATGAGATTATTTTTATAAATTATTGACTAACTGTCGAAACAGTGTTCAAAATGGCTGCCGCCGATACGCGGACTTTTCTATAACTTTGCGATATATCAATATTCTTTTAGTTTGATGTTCGTTATTATTTGTTTTTAAGTAACAAAAAAATATTAAGTGATAAAAAGTTAACAAATCTACAAAAGGTCACCGATAGAGAATGTTAAATAAAATTTTGATAACGCGATCCCGCTATAACATTCTGTTCCTCAAAACAATGCAGAGAAACCCATTTTCTTGATTGTTTTTTTAATATTTAAAAACTTCGTATCATTGTTCTTCGAAAAACGTAATACTTTTTTCGAAACTCAAAACTGAAGGAACGAAACCCTTAAAATTGAAAAGCTAATTGGAAACAAGTTTTTTTTCATGTATATTTGTTTCAAAAAAAGCTTGTTATTCATGGTACGAAAATATTTAGTGAATATCATAAAAACATATTTTTTTAGCGAATGTGTAACTTTGCTTTTCGATCATAATGATTATGATGTTTACTTAGTTTATTACTTGGCTAAACATTTGCGATTGTTATCACGGCCGGGAATTCGGTGGTTTGTGATTTTTCATCTAATTCTGACGCAATTTTTTTTCTCTTTCATAATTACCGCATAATATATAACTCGTGCAACAAAAAATAAAATAAGCCAAATGCATGAATCAAGTTGATTCATATGTTCAAGCGGGATTACTGACCAAGGGATACGCCAAATATAGGTCAACTTACTGTAACAAAAAAGCTAACGAAAATACCAAGTAAATACAGGTACTCTAGCTTACTGGAGATAAAATAAGGGAAATCAGTTATTTTTTGATGGTTGTACAATAAGTTGAAATTGCAAACGATCTACCTTATATTAAAACTACATTCAATTATATCCCTGCTGACGCATTGATTGGAAATGTTGAACTTTAGTTTAGTCTTTTTTTACCTTTTGTTGGAAATTTATTAACTTGGTGGGTTTTTTCGGGTCGAAATCATTACACTGAGAGAAATATTTAGTAGAAATTACAATTTCTGCTAATAACTTGAGGATATATGTGTAAATCTAAAAATATTAAATACAAAACACTTTATTGAGTGCTAGTTTTATTTTGATTTGTTACAAGCAGCATAAAAACAAATTACAATCTATACTATTAACTTTTCGTAATGACAACTATTACTTTAATTTCCTGTAAAATATGCCTTCACGTCTTCAACATTCTGTTATTAAGATTGTAGTTTTTCCAAGTTGTATTAT
>JABFOV010001156.1:0-27423 GCA_022817685.1 Aradophagus sp. ZL-2020
CCGTACAGAAGTTCGGCGGCCTGTTCAATCATGTCTGATTGGTTTGGATTATCATCCAAATCGTCATCTGAAAAAAAAAAAAAAAAAAAAAAAAAAAAATTTTTTTATTATATTTAAATAAAATTATATTTATAATTTTATTTATTTTTTTTTTTTTTTTTTTTTTTTTTTTTTTTTTTTTTTTTTATTTATTTTTTATTTATTTTTTTCTTCTTTTACTTTTTATGCTCTCTTTTCGTTTTTTTTTGTTTTGTTTGATATTTTATTAATGAATATAATGTGCATGCTTTTAAGTGTCGGATCAAAAACGTGGAGATATTTTCTGCCCCCACTTTTTCGCGAGGATACGTCGAGGGAGTGTGAATGATTTGGATTTTATGGTTTTTGTTTTTAAGTTTTTTCAAAAAATATTGGTATCAACTTTGAAAAGATGGTTTTTTGAAGTAACGCGATTATTTTGTGACGAATTTATAGTATTGTAACATTGAACTTGTTGGACTTGCATGTCGTCATCAATTGACGATGATTTGTTGTACATTATACGTTTTTTCATTGTTTTTGAATGATTAATCATTAACTAAATGAAAACAATTACAATGTGACGATACAAAGAAATTCGACAGGGCAATGGTAATATTAGAATTATTTTAGAAACTAAATAATTTTCATAATTTAACACTTTGGGAAGAAAGAAGGGATGATACCGTGTGACAGTAATGTAATTGTCACGCTAAAGAATGTGGGAAAATATGTAATATAGGAAAGAAGGATCTAAAATAGTAAATTATAGCTAGACGTTTATGGACGATCCTTTCCATCATTTAAAAAAGTAGAATGTAGAAATATGTTAATCAGAAATCAACAAAAATGTTAAAAATTTAAAAGGGGTTTGTAAATTAATAATTATTAGTAATTTAAAAATGAATTTCACTAATACAGTATATAAATTACTGCAATATTAGCAATTGAACTATCCTTTTTTTGAAGAACTGCAAAAAGTAGGACTTGCTTCTCTACATTTTCTTATAAATTTTTCATTTCTTAAATAATGTTTAATTGCATTCATCAATCTTCTTAATTCAAGTAGTTTGTGAAAAATTTCTTTTCGCAATGTATGTTCTTCTCAAGTTGAAACAAAATGACTACTTTTTAACATTTCGCATCATTTTATCTTCAAAATTAAGCAATCACTGCCTCGAATCGCACCCATACTACCTCAATTAATCAAAATTACTGAAATTAAACTATTCCTTTTTGCTGTCGAAATTATACTTTCAAATATCATACGTCCGATGCAATTATTCCAATCTGTAACGCAATCTTTTTTCTAAATTCAATCTCACACGGTACATATGCTTCCATATTATCTCACATTATAAGAGACATTAATACAATATTATGCTTTGCCTGAATACCGCGTGCTCTCCAAAATTGCAGTGATTAAAATCGTGATTAATCTTATCCATCTGGTTCCATGAATCTTACAAATTAACATCCTGCGATGAATTCTGAACTTCGCAATAGTAATTTGTTATCTACATTTGAAAAAGAAATCAGTGACCACGCGTGAAGCCGATATAAAGGTTCCTGCAGAAAGGTCGCAAGACGAGAATTTCGGGATGCAAATAATGAACGTGTCGTGGGTATGTAGATTCGTACTCAAGATGATCTAAGAGAGAAGTAACAGCAGCTTCCGCGGAGAAACGGATCGCGTGTTAACCGGTTGACCATTACATCCTTAAACACATGACAAGTATATGTCATTAAGATAGTTGGTTATGCAACTTATATCGTACATACCGCCCACTTGCTAACGACTCAACGCGTGCTTTATAAATTTTCATAAAACCACAACTTTCCATGCGATTCTCCGACCTCGTGAAAAATTACTACTTTTATTACGAGATGTCATCGACTGATTTAGTTTGATGAAATTATAACTTTAACAACCTCTATTCATTATTTACTTAGAATAAAGAACGAACTTTAATATCAAAGAATATGTCACATGGAAAACGAAACTATTTGGAAACAAACATTTTGATGGTTTACTTTTAATTAGAAAGCAATTAATTTTGTAAATACAACTAAAATATAGCAAGCGATTAAACATTTAAACCATTCCGGTATTTTTATAACGACATGCATATCAAAAAAAGAAAATTATATCTTCAAAATATCTTTTCGATGTGTCAATGATATTTTCAAGATTTCTTTATGAGAGCACTGATTGTCTAACAATCGTCTTCGACAGTGTATGTTGACATGCAATCTAAACAAAACTTCTAAATTTAGATTTGAACTTTGAAATTAAAGTGCATCGGTTTAAAATTACACCACGATTCAAATTCTATATTCAATAACATTTGTTCTTTATATTTAGACTTCAACTCTAAATTTGGATCATTTACTCGCAGCGGGATTCAGATATAAATAAACGGCTTAAATATAAGACTTTTAATGACGAAACCAAAACGTTGCAGAAATTTAAAAATCCAAACTTCGTACAGAAGTTGAAACTTGTTCAGACATATTTTGTCAACAAACAACACTTGTGAAGAAGAGCAATTCATTTGAAAAAGTGCACTTCTTGCATAGCATGCGTGGTACGTAAATACGTTAACGTGATTTTTGACTGTATTTTTGCCACAAGGAGGAAAGTTGCTCTCGCAAACCAAAATGAACAACGAAGTTAAAAATCGAGAAACTGCTGTTTTCGAAGTCTATCCGATGGCGGTACGTGTTCGCGGCGGGAGCGCGTGCAGTTCATGTCTACGCTTCTTTTGCGAATATAACTATAAAAGCTTCTGGCCAATCGACGTGACGAGAATGCTCGTTTGTCTTTGCGATCCGGGAGATCGATCTCCGCGCACGACACCACGTGATTTTATGTCGTACGAAATACTAGTATAAATGTAGTTACAGTTATCCAACAAGCGAAAACCGATGTCGACAAACGCAACATTTCACGCGCGAATCATGTCGGATTAACTGAAAAAGCACACGTAAATTAAATCGAGAAAATATTCTGATGTGAAATTCAATGAGAAAATTACACGATTCGAAATTTAACTGTACCCAAAACAAATTGGTTACTTTTGTAGTGAATTCAAAGTCATTGATACGATACGAATTAATTTTCGAATTTCTTTTATATGATAAGCCATGAGATTGAATTTCACTGTTTTTTAACGAAAAAATTGTCATGCTATCTATATAACTTTGGTATATAAAGTATTCAATGCATCGTAAGCGTATGAAAGTCAGAGAGGGCTGATTTGACCCACATACATCCTTCGTTCATTCATTCTTGCCCAGAGAATAAAAACTTGCAACATCTCATTAAAAGTTTGTCACTTGCTGCATTCCGCATGAAAATTGGGTCACCGCATTACTCATTAATTTATTTAACCGCAAGTGTTACATATATATAATTGTTACAAAAAGTGAAATTCCAATTCCACCGCATAGTCTGGAAATTATTCATGTTTAACAACGGCACGTACTGCAGCGTACAACCTAAATTTGCTGTTTTCTTTTTTAAATTAATCGTTAGTTTTCAGTCGGTCCCTTTTTATACGTCAAATGTTATAGTGCTACATGAAATTCTTTTGCCGTTTTTATTTATCACGCGATTACGTTTTCAGCTCCGCGACCGACCATTGCTATTTCATTCATATTTGCTCGTGACTTTGACTGCCGCAATTCCAAGTCATTAAAACGCAAGTAACATTTATTAATTCAAAACAATTCAAAGTATTCGGGCTTATCATAACTCGATAGCAGTCGAATATGCAATTGAAATATAAACAAACGGTTGACCTGAGAAGTGACGACGCGCAAAGTTGTTAAGTAAATAAAATAAAATAGATGGTTTACATCTCAGCGAAAGAATTTAACGGGAAAAAACGGAGAATAAATAAGAGTAAACGTTGCGGGAGGAATATTTAATGAGCTTCGAAAGCCGCATCATAAGTGGTCGGTAGGCACGATGCTGTACGTAGAGTTTCGAGAATTCTGTAACACTCACGTGGCGCACAATTCAAATGGAAATACAATCGTTACTAATGTCCCAGTTTATCGTCTCAGATTTCCATAAGATTATTGTTTTTAATGAAATCTATTACGATAAGTTTATTTGTCAATTGCACAATAGCAATAGAAAATCACTGATAACATTAAACGTAAATTAAAATTATTTACCATCTCTCTTTGAATTTGGTTTTTTTGATTGAAGAAATATGTTACTTTTTCAACACGGGAGAAAAATGTCATTGGAACAAGAACAGATTACTTTCAGGACACCGGATGTTGAAACAAGAACATTATGAGGTAAAATAAAAATTAATATATTCTTGTTTCAACATTTGGTGGCCTCAAATAAATCTATTTTTGTTATAACGACATTTTCCCCCGTAAAAGTATTTATAATGCATTATTTTGTGTAATTTTAAAAGATAAAAATTATATTTTAACGAATCATATTATTACGTTTTAAAGAATTGATATTTCCATCTCATTTGTACATTTATTATTATTATTATTATTATTATTATTATTATTATTATTATTGCTATTAATATTTGTATCATGTACGAGCAAAGATAAAACAATCGAATATATTTTACATGTCAAAAAGCAAAGGAAAGATTTTCCCGTTTCCAGTTAAGTTTATTGAAAGAAAGCGTGGCTTGTCTGACAGCAGATATGATTGACTTACAAGAACATAAAACAGTGTATTACTGCTTTTCCAGTCAGCAAAGTATCCCGTGCGCATAAATACCGTTTTAAGTCGATAACTCATACCTCTTAATAATATTTTCGCAATTTAAATGTAAAGAAGCGAATATGGAGAACAGAATCTGCAGAAAATATTTTTAAAGCATCGCATAAATGGTTCGGAGCCTTGAGAAGTTGTAATGCATTCACATCAATGGAATGAAGCATTCTTCGAATTCTACCCAGAAGAGATCCAAGTTAAATTACGGGAGTTGAAAAACTAATTAACAAGGTCGTTCTAACAGTTCGCGGTTATTTTACATCAGCGTTGCGATTGTAATGTCATTATTATGTTTACGTTGAGAATGCTACGTAAAGCAACGTAACCAATAAAAATATACGTGTAATTTGCACTAAAGACATGCCGGGGAAAAGTGTTACTGCGATTAGATAAGTTTTATCTTATTTATACAACCGATAATGGTATGTTTACACTATTAAAATTATGCTCTGTGAACTTAATGTGAGTATTGTAGGTCCATTTTAAAGACGTCCTTTAAATGGACGAATTTTGAAATAACGTTGACATAATAATTAAGATGCATGTGTTTGTACATTCATTTCAACGTCCAGAGGTACCTGAATTTTTTTTAACCCAAGTGCTTTGAATTCAGTGTAAAAATGTTAATAGAGTAAATCAACTTTGAAGCTTATAAATCTACTAATTGATTTTTCGTTGAAATGGTATGAAAGTGCGAATTCGACCAATAGCAAAGCCTTGTTTTCAACGTCCATAAAAATATTAATTAAAACGCAATCGGTATCAGTCATGTTTACTTTTATCTTGACGTTTGAAGTAAGATTGGTTCACTGTCAATGCAATTTATCATTGGAAAAGTTAAGTAAGTACTACTTCATGTAGAGTGGGTGCAATGAAAATGTGTTGGTGTGTAAAATTAAATTTTTATAGCACCTTTGCCTTACTAATAAAACAAAAATGTTTATATCATGAACAAATAATTAACTTTGGGCCGTTTACTTCAATAATTAAAGTTCGCCTTTGTCTCTTGTTAACAAAAGTTTACCTTCGTCATTGCAAGCATCTACCGTAAGTAGGATAGTAAAACTCAACCGAAAATCAGTTAAACCTGTTTCTAAACTTCATCATGCTAAATCGGTTAAATTATATTAATTTTAACTTTTCAATTTCGTTGACATGTATTCTATAAAAAAAAAAAAACTCGTATTTTATCAAAGTATGAATACGAATGTTTAAAATTAAACTTTCGCCATCAGTCATTCAATGCGAAGACCGATGTATTAAGAAAATTTTAATAAAATCAATATGTTAAACTTGGTTTTGTTTGAAACTCATAGTTTGAAATAAGTAAGGTTTAAATAGACGGGGGGAAAAAAATTAAAAGTCGAGACGAAGGCACAGCACCTGGCATGCATTCGTTTTTTTAATATCATCAAAACGGCTCTAACATCTGAGGAAGATATTATACGCGCAATTAAAAGCGCCTTTCTTCTCCGCGCTCTCGTTCCCTCCGTTTAGCGTTGCAAAAAGCGTTCTTACAAATTCACCTCGCATCTTATCTCGTAACGTTTTTCGCGCGACTTATTTCACCAAATCATTTCATGCTCGTTAAACAGCCTTATCAGATTACCTCGAGGTCTGAATTTCTGCTACGATCTAATCACCAAAGCCACATTTATTCGCCGGCCGATCGTGCCTTTTTCCGAACCAAATTTATAGGCCGACCGCTCTGCCGGCCGTCAGTAATGAATTTTGGCTACGGCGCGAACAAAATTTGCCTAAACATCGGGTTATATCACGTCGGTGGAAAAAATCACGCCGAGCGGAAATAACGAAGTTTCGAAAGCTTTTATCGTCATTCGATAGCGGCAAAATGATTTTCTGATGGATTTATGGTGGCGTTACATTTTCAGAAGCCGCGAGTCAGCTGTTATTGGCAATCCATTGATTAACACGCGCGACCAGCAGCCGTGCTCTCCCGATATCACCAGGGGCCTCGACGTTTGCCGCGCTAAGCAAAACACATTTTAATTGCTAATTTAATTAAACTCGTTTGACGGCCTGCATGCATCACAAATTCACTAATTAAGACGTTATCGACGTGAAATTATTACTTAATTTATCGAGCCATTCGGTCGACCGACTGACCACTTCGCGATCCACTCGCACATCGTCAGTGTTGCCAGCCTCGAAAAGCGAAAAGTTACGACTCGAAGGCGTCTTCGAAAAATTATCTTTCTATTATGTTTTAAGAAATCTTCAGAATTTATATTTTAAAATCTATTGATTCTTGAAAATGTACAGTAAAAAAATAAAATAGTGAAAGTTACTACTCGAATAATAAATTACTAGCTGATAAATGATAAATAAAATTATTAATTAAAATAAAATATTTCAGTAGCAACTTTTGTTATTTCGTCCATTCAGCGTGGAATATAAAAGCTGAGGTAATTGCCTATACTTCATTACGTCTTTGTTTCTTTGTTAATATTTGTTTATTACTTTAATATCCGAATAACATTAGCGTCCATTTTGCCGAGGGTGGTACCCCTCCTGCCTCGATAAATGGAATACGGAATAATGCTAAGAGTATTTTACTTGAAAATAATGCTTATATCTCTTGATTCGGCAAATGTATATAATTTGTGAGATTGCGGAAGCTGCGTTACATTATGAATTATGTTGAACATGAGTGAGAAAAAGGCGTATGTCATTGTTTGCGTTTGGTTTCCCGTGCTTTCCTCTTATAAATGTTTAATATAACTTACAACGTTATCCTCTCCATCCCTTAAACAATTCAATGCTTCAAAGGAACTGGTTATGACTTTACATTGTTTTTAACTCAGTTTTGGTTATGTAGTTTGAAATGCAACTACAGTTTAACATTTTAAATGAAAGAAAATAATTTAGATTATGAAATTAAGAAACTCTAATTGTTTAAAGAAAATGCTAATGCAAGTTGAAAAAGACGAAATTGAAATTGTAAGTGACTTACAAGCTTCTGTGGAAGTTATGTGTAAGAAGTTTGCAACGTTTATTTGCAACGAGTTTTTAATAAAAAATCATTTCGTCCATCGACAGTTAAAATCAGAATTCGAAAATAAATTGATAGCATACATTTTTCTATTTTAACATCAGTCAGTACTAAATGAGCACTAGATGTACATTCAGTGAAAATAAAAGTTGAATGGCTACTCTACCGATTGTTGTGAACTACGCTGGCAAGTTGGTTTTAATAAGCTTTTTTGTGTTCTTGAAACACCACTTCTAATTATGAAACTTCCATTATTCGCTTATAATTTATAACACTCGTAATTTTGTCTTAACAATCATCTCATCAAACAAATACAAAAATAAAAACAATTGATGAATTCAATCGGCAACGTCACGTAATGTTATAAATAAAATAACAGCGATATCGCCAATTCACGCGTGAAACATTAATTGCCATAAACTTGGTTGAAATTACTTCGCGCAATTACAATGTTAAGCAAAATTCCACGCTATTATCAACATTTCTAAATTACAGTTTACTAATTAAACAATAAATAACAATGAAAATTGTTTATTAGCGTGCGCTCGTATATCCCCTTTTGGAAAAGTTAGCCTGTCGTAAACATAGTCGTTTCAACTATAATGCTGACTATAATATCAAAAGTTGAGGCAATATTGCGTGCATGTTACGAAGCAGTTAATGCCGAAACTATTAGCGTGATGCATATTAACGCTTATAATTAATTTTGCACGCGTCGGGAAAATAAAGAAACAATCGGCCGAGGGGCCGAAATTTCGGGCGAAGCCGAATAAATCAAACTTGTATTCGCGTTCTTAACTGCAAAATGCATTTTGCACCGCTAAGTAATGTATAATACCGCGGCCAAACTTTTTACTCGGATTCGCTTACCGAATCTTAATGTCGCTTTGACTTCTCGACTTTTATCTTTGCACAACTTTTCCTTTAAATTCTACATTATCCATTTCATTCATCCTTGCCGTTCCGGCCTTTCTCCACATTTCCGTTTCTCCTTTCATACATTTTTTGAACAGTCACTCACGAAATACTAAGTTTTTAAAGAAATGATTTTGAAAAGTGTATTGCAGGCTTTAGCGTTGCAGTATTTTTGTTTGGGACAGAATTGAAAAAATTAAAACTTCAAAAAAAGTGGTACGAATAATGTTGTAGTCATTTTATTCAAAATGTACGTTGTATTATGCAATGAAATTCGAATCTAGTTAACAAATTCTGTAGTATTCGTTAAATTAACAATCTAACAATAGCAAAATATAAATTTTTATTCATTTAATTGAATATTTATTTATTTATTTCTTTAATTGTTGAAAATTCAGTTCATTTATTCGACAATTTTTCATGTAGAATATTTGAGTTTTTAAATAGCAATTACAGTATTGTATGACATGTTACACAATATTTTGATTGTGTTATAGCAATCGGAATTGGTGAAATTGATGAAATGTAATATTCTTTCACTTTACATAAATTGCTTGTTTACAGTAAACTGCAACCATTTCGAACATTTTGCGATTGTCATTTGATATATATTTCAACTCGACGGGTGTTTTGGCTTTTCACAAGTGTGAATCAAAATCGCCCATTTACATTCGCACATCTTAATTCTTTAATTCAAAAAAAACATCTACATATCAAAAACTTATAATCATTTCTAAGAGTGTATGTATATTAAAAATACAGTAACATCGTATACACGTATAAAGTAACATCAATTATAAAAAGAAGCTAAAGAGTAAATTTAAAAAGAAAATCCTTTGGACATGTTAATAAGTTAATAATATCAGTCATAAGTAATTACCTAATTGCATACAGTAACATTGTATCAGTGGAACGAAATCAAATGTGAAGCGTGCTTACCTGAAACGAAAAGTAATTTAAATTAATAATTTTATTATTTCGTTGAATTATATGTATAAATCATTGCAGTTTTTATTTCACATTGTGAAAATTCACGATACTTAAAATGTATGCTTTTAAATTTTCATTTTAATGTGAAATCAAAGGTAAAGTAATTGAACAATGGTCAATCGAATTATTCGATTTATATTATTACTAAACTTTTTACATTGTAAAATTATTTAGTATTGAAAAAAACCGAACGAGTTTTGAAATCGATATCACTCTTCCTGTCTTCTGCATCTTCTTCAGTCACATATCATATGAATCAAAAAAGGAAACCAAATGTGTTTCCGCGCAATAAACTTCCAACTTTTCGTCAATTTCGGCTGCGTGCACATAGTTACCCCGTTTTCATCTGCGTGAAGAGTAATGCGGTAGTACGGTGCGGCCAGTTATCGCAACGTGTCAAAATGACGGACGCAAGTATTCGACCGTCGTAGGATTGCCGGCAAGCTCAATATAAACGTCGCAATGCCTAATTTACAGCTATTTTTACATGCGCGCGAGGCTGACACCCGGGTATGCCGTCGACCACCGGACCCCGCCTCACGATTGTAAATAAAAAACTGCCACGAACCGTCAGTGACTTTCACGCGTGATTAAATATTGCGTGTTCAAAGATCAAGGAGACTTATTCGCCGGGAAACAACTTTTAACCGCTTCAAACATCAAACGAGTGTGAAACGAAACGACCGTGGTTTACAAATTTGCGGAATGTTTTATAAGCGAAATCGCGTGACTGATTTCCACTAGCGAAAAGCATTATTTTACTTCAGCCAAGTGTTTCACGCTGACGTTCAATTTCAGAGTTTCGTCTTTCTTCGAGATCGTGATATTGAATGTCGTTCATAGATATTGATGGAATGAACGACTTAATCTTTTCATCGGTGACACTAACGAAAAATGTCTTGGAATTTTATAGTAGTCATGAGACTTGAAGTCGATGGTTATTATTAACTTTAAGTTGAAATTTATCTCTATCGCATGTATATTTTCTCTGTAAATTTCATTTTGATAATAGATGTGTTTTGATGATGAAATATTGTTTCTTTAATTGCAGGTATCTTCGTCATCAGTGCTGCCATGACAGACGAAAATGAATCGACCAGCAACATACCAAGTAAGTGAATCAGTAAATACATAACAAAAACAGATGTTTCATTTTGAAACGCTCATAGCTGTTTTCCAAGGTGAAGAAATTCGGAACGCTTGTGTTTTAAAAATTGCTATCAAAGTGTTTGAAAACGACACGTTTGTTTTTACATTATTATTTTAAGATAGTAAATCACTTAATTGATTGATTGAAGAACACGAATCAAGTAGAAATTACAGCGTTAAGAAGTGTACTATCTAAGTCACGATGAAGCAATGACGAAAAAAATGCGCGACCGATCGAAACTTCCGTACAAACGAAGAAAGAAGTATAGGCTGCTATTCGATCACGCTTGACCGAGTATGCAGGAAAAACGGTGGGGAATGGGAATGGATGCACTGGAATCGGGAGACGTAATAAAAAGGGATCGTAATCTTGTTCAGTGAAAATCTCGTTTATGGAGTTCTTTATTGTGATATAAGAATTGGAACGATGGTGCCTAAATAGCGACAGAGACTGTCACCTGTATCCCATTGACGTTAAAATCACTCAGTTATTTGGGAATGAAAGTTATATTAATATCAGGAAAGCTCATTAAGCTGTTTGAACAAATTTTATAATTATTTTAACTTTGAACTTTTGAAGGTTGAACTGTTTGAACACTGCATTTTTTGAACTATCTGAACATGTTTTAATTGTTCTTTAAGCTATTCAAGTAGTTCAATGACGTTCCAACATTCGAGCACTCCCAATTAACACACGACTGTTAGAAATTGATTGATTAGACGGAAAATAATGATTCAAGTCAGAATTTAAGGTGGCAATTGGAAGCGAGTGAAACGATTTATCGGATCGACGGTGATGTCGATTCGATTTTAGATACATCAAGCTTTACGTCGAGTTATGACGTCATTGGCGCCGTCAATGTAATGTGACATTTACTGCTGCACGTGTTCTTGACACATTGCGAGAATAAGCGCTCTCAGGCTCCTTACAATTAGTGCGAAGATGATTATATCGGACATAATTCCTGGAGGTTGAAAATCAATTACCTACAATTAAAATATGCTTCGTTAAGTAGATTTGTGACTCAGAACGCGCTGCAACAATTTGAAACTAAAATTGAGTTTTGCGCAACTTGTTAAGTTTTTGACTCATCTTTTCAAATATTTGCGGTGAAATGTGCATACTTGCCAAAGCTGTGCTAAAATCCATACGCTCCCACTGCGACTAGACGTTAACACAACACGTGACGCAAAATAATAAAGAACGATGTCGGCCGATAGCAGACAGGCCGGAATAAATATTTCAAAGTCCTTTCACAATTACGCTTATTCGGGCTTTAAGTAAATAAAGTTGGCGTGCGAGGAACAAGGTGTAGAAAATTGTCAAAGGTGGCTGTTTGGAGTCAGTTGCTCGGTTGAAAGAGGTCGAAACGCTGGCAGAAAGAGAGTTATTGAGAAACAGACGAGAGGGAACAAAGAAGCGAAGAAGGACGAGGAACCGGCAGGAACAAGAGTTCCGTCGTGTTACATTTTCATAACCTCGCTAGGAACCGAGTCTTTCAAGCTGCTGCTTTATAATGAATGCCTCTTGGCGAAGCTCGTCCTCCCGTCCCTTCATTCTATCTTAACAAAATCCCCATTGTTAACCATATTATTCTAAAGCGTTCGCAATAAAATCCTCAATGTCAGATCGAAAGGTTTAATTAAAAACATCGATTACACCATTTCGAACACTTTGGCGGCTATGCAAGTGGAAGTAACGTTGTTCTCGTCTGTTTACACGAGAAACGAAGCTTCAACAATAACCGTCCGATTAATTTTCTCTCAACGTCGGGATTAACAGCGGAAACGAAATATTTATTCGAAACTTATCGGCGATGCATCGCCGGCGCTACATTATTCAGACAAAAATGTTGTCAGCTGGCGGGGATCAGCGGGAAAATTTTCATAAGCACACGCCTGGCGCGGGTCCAAAAAATCCGGCCCGATTCAATCCCGCGGTTTAACTCAACGAAGAAACCGATTGTCATTTTTATTACATCAGATCCGAAGCCGCGCGACGGCGCGTAGCCCGCGCGATTTTCAATTTTCTTTCGTCATCCCGAACCCAGGCCGCGGACTTTTTTTCCCGCCTCGACGCGTCATTCCAACGCCGAGAACGTCGCGCTGATTGCTCGCCGTTGGCCAATTAATAAAAACGTCCGCGCTGTAACGTTAAATCGAAATTGATATTCGCACGCGACACGGCATACGCGCGGCAAAACATTATCAAATTACGATTTAATTGTACGATACGTTACATTATTAGTCGATTGATTAATTACGAATGAGCGGCGAGAAAATGGCGCAACGTTGTAGCGTTAATAATATAAAATTGACGTCACCGTTGGAATCACTTTTTGCATTATTACTATGCAATTGCAATACGGCGCAGCGCGAAACAAAACGTCGCTTTTATGTCGGACAAAACGCGCGTCCTATTTTAACCGAGCGGCCCGTTTGTCTAAGAAAATTCCACGAAATTGTTGCCATCAAAAATAGCCCAACGGCGAACTGGGTCAAGATTGGGATCGATGAACAAACACACAAACCCGAGCGTACGCTCGGGCGCACAGACCCGGGGCCCCTTATTCAAAATTATCAGCTGATCTGTGCCGCGTAAAACAAACGTCTCCCTTCCGCTCGGCCATCGCGTGCAAATTTATGAAAGCCGAAAGTAAATCCTCGGCATTTCGGCGTGGCTTTTAAACCGCCGAGGATCAAACCGTGGGGGCCAGGGTTTTAACATATTCGGGCCGTCACCTAACGTCGCACTTTTGCCGCTGTTTTATTCACCCGGTCCTGCGCTGGTTTTTGCGAGGTACATTTTCGCGCAGAGTATTAACAATGAAACGACGGTCCGGAAAAATAAAGGACTTTGCGAGAGGCGCGCTTGTCAATAATTTATGGCTGGTTTGCTGCTTTCAAACGATACGACAAAAACCAATTCGTGTAGCCTTTTGCCTTCGCTCGTTTGAAAGCCGCAATGGAATTGAAGCCGGTTCAACAATTATTATATTTGATAACTATCGAGCATTCAATTGCGAAATATAAGTGCCGGCTTCGTCCCCAAAGTCACTGCAGCTCAAACACGGTAGACATACACGAAGAGATATTATTCACGCAGCGCAGCGCGACTGAGCAAACTATCATCATTTTCAATGTACCACCCAAATTGCTATGCCGCACGATCTTAAGCTTATTTTGGATTTAGATGAAATAATTACGAAGTCCCGTAGCCGAATCGGGGAACCGGTATTTGAATTTCATATTTCGAGCATTTTTCGAACGTAAACGTTTTTGCGCGCTCGCTTATTCTTCGCGATATCCTCGATGATTTACATTCATTCATTCATTCATTCTGCTTTGTTCAAAAATGTTTAAGGTAAACGTATTTACATAATGATTTCCTTGTCCTATTGTGGGCTTTTATGCAACTAAATCCACAATTTATGTTCCGTCTTGACAATGTAAATTTTCACTGCAACAGATTGTTTTGAATGTAATTTCGAATCATGTTTTTTCGATGAAGTCAGTTTTTCGGCAAAGCAGATTTGAATTGAAATATGAAATGTTTCAATTATTTTAAAACGTCTGACGAAACGATTTGTTTAATTCAAATATCGCTTCGATAATATTGAATTACTGCGAAATCATCACTTTGTAAAGCGAACAATTAAATTTGATGAAATGGATATGGTTTACGATGAAGTAAAAAGACTTTAAACTACTTTCCTAGTGAATATAGAATATGTTTCTGGTGAAAAATATGACTGATTGAAAAATTCATGATAATCATTTTTGATTAGATTCAAAATTAATACGTGGACGGTAGACAGCTAAACATGTCAATTGTTTTAACTTAAAAACTTATAATTTTTAGTATTGATAAAACTTAATTAATTTTCTTTCACATTCCTAGTACTTATTTTTCGTTTATTAATAGCAACAAATATAACTGAAAAAAAACTTGATTAATTAAAGAAACTTGCATTCAATTAACCAAAATAATAATATTAATACAAAATAAAAATCTGTTGACGAGTAAATAAACAATTAATCATTGCTTTAAGCAGAAAGTGAAAAAAAATCAAATTAAATGTGTTGCTAAATTGATTGTCCAAAAAACAAAACATGTAAGTTGTAATAATGTAATTCAATTGACGGCAAGTTTTACTACAATGTCAATCACACGTATCAATCGTTACAGAGTTATAGAGTGACGTGGTAACTCAACAAATATTGCGGAGACTCGGACACAAATTACCATATTACTACCGTATAACAACTGAACGTATTTTGAAACTGGACGACCAACATCGATTTTTAATTAAATTTATCTGACAACGTTATAGTTGCAGACAATAATTGAGGATGTAATCAAATGAACGAGTACATTGCAAATTACAGCGGTGTAATGTGAATAACATTAATGCGGGAAAGCTAGACAGAATTAATCTCATTTATAACGTATTTTTTAATTAAGAAACCAAATTTATCTAAACTAAATTACGTATTGCGTGGATAAAGCTAATGTATTAAATGTTGCTCATTATTTTAGTTTACATGGTACACTGTATTTTAAGCTTCAAATATTTGCATTTAAATATGTAGTAATTAAATACGACGTTTGAAATGAGAAAATTATGATAAATCGTTTTAACTTTGATCACACAGTTTTAAAGAGGCTGTCTTCTTGCAGTATTTTCTATCATTAGTTTTCAATCAGTCGGTAATTCTACAAATGGATATTAAATTTTCAGACATTATCTGTATAAATTTCGAATAACAGAGCAGCAATATACCGTTTTGGAAATATATAAAATTTTGAAAAAGAACTTAACAAGTCAACCACCTCTAGAACTAGATCATGTCAGATTAAACAACAGACGATGAAACTTCATCGTCGACTTTATTATCACCTTATCAACTCAATCGATCATCAATTTATTTCGTTGACTGAAATATTGTTTCCAGTAAAGCGTGCCTCGGTCACGGCTTATTGCAGTAGAAATTACTTTATTAAATTAATTATACATTCAGATGAAATAAAGACTGCCGTGGCATAACGGTGACCATATTTCTTTCGGAATGGTAGCCGGGTTTGTTGAGTTCAGAGGCATCGTAAAGTTTCGAAAAAGAGCTAGAGAATAGTACCGATGACGTCTACCGTTGCGTGGTATCGATTTAATCGCCGGAGTAGCCCGAAGGATGTGCCAGTAAGCACTGTCGGACATCGTTATTAAGCGCATATAAATTAGCATATAAATTGTCCCAGTAGCGGGTCTAACTCGGCTTTAGACCGGCTCAGGTTTTGCATAATATGAAAACCACCTACTATCTCCAAGTCGAATGATAGCGCCGGCGTTTCAAGTTCCACTGAAATGTACGATGATGAGTCAAAGCGCACACATCTTTACGTTTCACGTCGGATTAAGGCAACGAAAAAGAAAAAGAGAAAAAAGTGGAAGAAAAGGGACGGAAGAAAAGAACAGAAAGGAAAAAACATCACGCGTTCCCACGAGTGTGTGAATTTTCAAACACCGTTTACTCTGCGCCACGTCGTTCTATAAATAATCACGTGGTAGCTTTTTATACTTTGTTCGGCAGATCAACATTTTTATCAGTCAACAATTTAATTGCGTAATGACGAACTGGAAATGCTGATACTTAAATTTAACATATTGACAATTATCTTCTCCTTTAGATAACTTTTAACAACATTGATTACTATTTATTTATTCATTTATTTAATTATTTATCGAGATAAATATGATATACATGAATATTATATGAAATACAGTGATTCAAAATGTAAACTGTCATACGTGGCAAATAATCGTTGATTTTGTGAATTTAAATTACTGTAGTTGAGTAGATTGTTTAACTTTAATAAAATGTTACATCGTACATAAGCTATGAGAAGATTAATGCCATCTAAATGCACGCTAAGAAAGTGTATTATAAAGAGCAGCATGTATATCGTAATATCTCGGTTGTCAGGATTTGAATCATGACTTGAACCCAAAAATATTTTGCATTTACCTTTATAGAAGTTTAAAATGAAAACCGTTTTTTTTTTCTTCGATTTAAAAATGATACTTAATTTAATATCACGTCCTATAATATTTCTGTAACGAAAACACAATGCATAATGCAGGTTATTTTATAAACCAATTATAAATTCGATAATTATTGAACTCAATACACATGATGAAACTTAATGATTTCTATCGAGTAAATTTTTCATACTAAATTTATTTTCACATTTCAACATTTGAACAAACACAAAATTGAGGAATATAGTGCCTTCATTAATTTTTAAAGAACAAATATCAAAGGTAATTTAACGTTCCCAAACTAATCTATCAATTTCACGTTCATCCTTTTAGCGATAAACGGTTCTCCAATTTATCCGTCGTTCTTTCTTAATAATCACACAAACTTTTTTCCCCGTGTAAAAGATGGAGCATTCGATTTTTTGTGCCGCCGCGATTAAAGCAAATTGGTACAAACGTGCATGAATCAAAAAATCGTGACCAATTTTCCACATCAAGGACTGCGATGTCTCAAAGGATGTTGCCGCCCCCTCCGCTATCAAGCGCCGCGACGTTGTTGAAAATAAACCGAGGTTGGTGCTTGCTCGGCGATGGCCCGAGGCAAGCGGAGGTGGCCGATCGTGATCATCAAGTGGCGGTCGTTGCATTGCGGCGCTACGGCTAATCGAACGATGACTTTGCGCGCCACGGTGTTCGGCGGCGATACCGCAGATGCATTTAGCCGGCGAAACCGCGAGATTCATTGTTTATAGAAATTGAAACCGCGAAAGCGGATGCGGCGCGTCGATTGTCGAGACGGAGGAGACGAGTTACGATGTGCGAAGCGACGGCGTCGATTTGCGAACTCGTCTTTGACGGCCGACGCTCGAAAACAATATTCGATTCTGGCGGATCGCGCGGCAAGCTGTAAACGTCCAAACTTTTGTTTGTTAGTTATCTCCGTTCAAACGGAAAGCTGTAAACGAGGCAAGTGGATCGGCTATTGGAATACTTTGTGTTGTTGCATCGCAGCGCGGATGCTAAGCTCCTAACTGTTGGTTTTGAATTATGGCCGGTTGAGAATGTGTGTTACGGAATTTGAATTTATATCCTTGTTTAGGTTAGAATGACAAATAGTGCAGTTGTTTGGTCGACTGGCTATTGATCTGCGAATTTTCATAACCGAACGGAACTGAAAAACGTTAGTAAATCATTTCCGAAAAAACAACGCGCCGAAAAATTTACGGTGAATTTCGTCGCGCATTTGGGTCGGCAAGATGCGGAAGAACAATGGAATGAAATGTCGGCAGGCTTGTGTTGGTTGGGCAAGTTATAAAAAGTTGTTGAAATATTGACTTTCTGCCAAGTTCACACTTAAAAACTTACATTTTATGTAAAATTGACCTTAAATTGATGAACCAATTGTTCATTGTGGAAATAAATGTCTCGTTTTGAGATGTTTCGCGTTTGGGACACCAACACTGTCTCGAACTCATACGAATTGAGACACTTTTGATTAAACATTATAATTAACAGAAAACGAAATAATGGTTTTTTAAGTGAGTTACAAATGACATTGTTTGCATGCTCAAAGCAATGTTCATCACACCAGTGCACAAAGTAACCGTTTCGTGCACGAGTGCGAAAATATTAATTTGCGAATTAACAATAATTTTCAATTTATCTAACAAATATGCGTTACAACATAAAGAAATACATCTGATTGTTTTTCTCCGTGTAAGTACGCACTTTATTAATTTTACCATGAAAAAAATTGTATATACTCAAGAAGAATCTGATGACTTATCTGATTTTTTGACTTTAACCTCTAACGCGTGGGTTAGATGTGTAAACTGTAATTCAAATTTCTTACAATCTGTTCCAAGAAGTGTTTATATAACGATACAATTTGTGCAAACAAAAACTGTATAAAAAGTAACATCTCTATACTTAACTAACGTCGTTGAATTGTGATCTATCAATTATCTTTTCTCTTACCTTAAAAAAACCCTCTTTTTATGACAAATAGAAAAAAGTACTTGAGCAATCGGTGATGCTTAATGTACATAGCGGTACTTTTTTGTTCGGTTTTGTAACAAACAGTAATTATCATTTTTTTAAATAATTTCTTCCTAAATTGTTTCACAAAGTGCGAATTCCCGGATGACAAACATGTTGAAATAATTGAAACAATTTCCACAATTCAGGTTAAGCGTAAGAAATACGCGACCGATCGCATTAACTCGCGCAGTTTTTGCACCTCATTCGATCGCACTTTGAAACCATATCACCGAGCATTGACTGATCATCTACATTCGTAATCGGGGGCATTAATCAACGATTAGCAGCCATAATGAAAACTGTCGTATCGCAACGTATCGCGAATCAATGTTCTAGACCAAGAATTACATTTTCATGTCTCATTGAGCGCAATGAAAAATTGAAATGCAAATCGGAAATTAGCATACGATTAAAGTCGATTAAAAGCAACGTGCGACTGTGCGTTGAATTCAAATTGATTAAAACAAACAATGGAGAGGAAAAGAGGGCCGCGAAAATGGCTGGCCGTCTTCTTCCTTTTTTATTCACCGTTAGTTTTTGTGAAAAAGGAAGCTAAAGGCAGGAAACAAAGGGCGCGAGCATTAATCGCCACTTGTTATAAGCGGTAAAAATTAATGCGTTGGCGAGCAGCCGGTGCATTTGCGGCGTGGATTATAGAGCACCTTTGTAACGCTGCGAAGTACGTAATTAAATATAAGCGATTCGTAAGCAGTCACGGACGTTGCCGCGCATCGATACGTTCAATATAATAAGAACGAGGTTTTGAACGGGGACACGGAGAAAGAAAGAAATTATGTAACTCTAACATATAACTTATCCCAATTCCAAAGTAACGTTTAATTATCGACGATTCAACGCAGGCTGTGATTGGTCGTTGCGTTGACAATTTCAAGTATCTTATTTTTATTCGTTTTCCTTCACTGAAATCGACATTGTCTTTATCAAATTCTAAACATCAAATCAATTGATGTAATTGATGAACTCCAATGAACTCGATTACATTTCAGATACCATTACGTTTACAATTTCAAACAATGGTTACTGAAGTTGATTTTTCCAGGTATATCAACGAAACAAATTTTCGTTCATAGCAATACGACAATCCTGATTGACTCGTAATGTAAAACGGAAGCAGCGATATGGTATCGACGCAGCCGAACGTTTTGTCACCGAGCGACGGCAAAAACAATTGTCCGTCGTATGTAAAGCTTTGTAATTTGATATTAGCATTTCAAATAAACGGCCGGTTAACGAGTCGCGCGCAGCCCGATGTCTTTATTTTCTTCTGCGAAGAGCACATGCGATCTTTCCGTCCGAGCGAGTCCTTGTTGGCGGTGCAGGCGCGTCTAATCAGATGCGCGACTGCGGAGCCGAGTTGTTTGAGCGCGCAGCGACTCGGACTTTTACGCCGCTCACGCGAACGCGACGGAGATGGAACGCATACGTGGGCAGTGGTTCGCGAGCTGTCGACTCATTGCATCATTGAATATACGGGGCCGAATCGCTCGGCTCGGCGGCACGCGGCGAAACAACGCGCTTTCCCGTGCATTTGTTTTCGTTGGACGTTTGTTCTTCAAGAACAATGACTCGCCGGCCCGGCCTCGTGTTGACCTTCAAATGTTTGCATTTAAAATAATTACACGGCCGAGTGCGCCGCGATTTGTAGACACGATCGGCTGACGCTGTTTGACTTCCTCGTCGACGTTTTTAGTTTTGACAATCGTTGTTTACCCATGCAGTCGCTTCAATTTTCGGCCACTTTCCGAATGATCAATCGTTCGCTCGGGTCAGTAATGATTCTGTCTTCGGTATTTTTCGTAGTTCGTTGAATTGTGATTTATTCCTTAGTCTGGTACGTTTGTTTTTTAAATAGCGGTATAATTTTAAGAGGATTTTCATGAACGTTTGTCGAGTATTTGTAATTTTATTCGCAGCTGTAGATCAATTTGATTTTGCGAATTTGTACAAAGTTTTTAGAACAACAGAGTATCTGGGTAACGCGAGCAATGGTGAGATATAACTAGTAGTATACATTGAGTATCACAGTTATTATATAACATTATTGCAAAAGTTTATGTAACCAGTATTATATATGATAACCAATGAAATGACCGCACTCCATAACTAAAACAATCTTATTTGTCATCATTTTGAAACGAACTTCAATTTTACAACATTATTTCATATCCATCATTTTTTACAGTAAATTTGGTTTCCAGTTTTCATTGTCGTTAATTCAATTTTAACAATTTCAATTCTCATAACGAATAAATAAATAAACAGTTATGTTAGAACATGTCTGATTTCATGCTGAATGCTACATAACACGTCATAAATAACACGACAGATAAGTCCTCAATTCGTTGCGCAATTTTATATGCGTATAAACTGCATTTAAACTCATCGGGCAACATTTTACACTCGAGTATCTATGATAAAGTCGTTTCATAAGCCGCATGATTCAATACAGCCATTTGCTGAAACAGCAAAAAGCCACAATGTTATTGAACCTGATTTGTAAAGTACTCCCTGCCCGCGCGGCTTTCTCGGTTTGATCTCTCACGCATCTCGTGCTTATTCCGTAAAGTGTTTGAACCGCTAGGAGCTCGAGATTGCTATTTTCTGAAGCGTGTAAAAATGTTGCCGCGGTACATAAAGTTGCCGATGTAGCAGCCGTAATAATTTTATTGTTTCGACGTTGTTTAATTTAGACCAATTCTGAAGCGCTTGGTGGAAATGCAACCAAGTTACATAATCAGGGGGAACAAAAAACAGGCGAGAAATTTTACCAATATAAACGTCATCGGGTCGCGAGAATAATAAAAGAAACGAAGAATGGAGGGAAGAAAAATGAAGTAAAGGGAATGAAATCCTTAAACTAGTCACGGATGCGGAAAAAATTGTCGCATACGTTACACACATACACACACGCAAACAAATGAATAGACGTAACTGAACGCTGTCGAAGAATACACAGAAAAAGGGCTCTCGTTCGTTCGCAACGCGCAAGGAACTCCTGATTATTCTTTCGATTTTTTTCATTCTCATACTTATCGAGTTTTGTATATCCAAGCAATCTTCCGACTCTTCATAGCAATTTCCGACTGAGCCGTATGGTTAATACGGTATGCCGAAGTAAATTTTACATAGTATGTAAATGTACACTTTTCCGCGAACAAATTTGTACTATTTATACTTGACCGTTGCATGTGTGCATTTTTTGACTTTTGCATTCGCGTTTCAATGAATTCCAACAAAATTGTTCAAATGTTTCCCTCCTTCGCCGTGGATGCGTATCCTTTTATCGGAAATTCATCTTACAATCATGAAGTGTTATTAAAATTACTTCGCCTCTTCATTTTCCGTGAACGTAAAGAAAATTTTGCCCGCAAATATTTGCCCGGAAAAAAAATGTACAATCAACGATTACATTTTTCGACAAACACACAATTTCAGCACGCCATTTTAACAAGCTCCGCGATAACGTATCTGAAAGGATTTACGATTGCTCAGGCGCAGGTAAAAAAGTTGGTCAAATATTAGCGAATCGAATTCAGGTTACGAGAGAACCACTTTCTCACAACAAAATTATTACCGGGATGAAATTAACGCGCGAATCTGTCTTCGTCGAAAAATATTTCAAAATTTTCGAATAAGTCGTAAGCGGCTGAAAAATATTACACGCGCCTGAATCCGAGCTTAAGAAAGAAAAAAAAAGTAGTAGAAACGTGTAAAGTAAGTTTGCGCGAAATCATAAATAGCCGGCGGCGCATATTTAAGGTGAAATTGCGCGCGTTCTTTGCTTTTATTACAATGAGTGAGATATCGGGTTTGTGAAGACGAGAACCGAGACGGAGAATTTTTGCCGCGCGCGTGCAAGATTGTACATGCAAAGCGTCCCCGTGGTTTCGCTCTTTATCGCTTCAGATTACAGAGCTTTGGGTGAGCTGCGATACAGAAGTGCTCGCATCGCAATGCAGGCGTTCAAATTCTAATTCAACTTCACACTTTATAACAGTTTGGCCGAATAAATTGCACGGATGTACACGGAAATCACGAGCGCGGACACTACCGCGGAAGCTTTTTGCGCGTAAAAGTATCAATTTATGCGTGGCGCGAGTAATAGCTGAGATCCGTGTACGTTACACGTATTAGGAACATTCCATTCAAGCACAAATATCACAGTGACATCGCGATGACGTCACGGTCGTGTCACGTACATGCCTCGTGAGTGTTAGACGCAGGTCACATCGGATTTACCGTCTGTCATCCATTTTCGCAATTTTTTATCCAAGAACCTGGTTCCGTGAATCTTATACATAAAAATGAAATTCTCGGCATTTCTTTTATCAACGACTTCGAACTTGGAAATCATTTCATAGAGAGTTTACCAAAAATTAAAGTTCAACTTCAAATGATAACCAATGAGATAGCTATACACGAAGGAAAAAGAAATAATAAAAAATACCAACTTTGTAGATATATATTTCAAAGTAATGTATCAAACGCAAATTTTGTCCAGTCTTATGCAATTTGCCGTACATTTTTCATACGTTGACTCGTTCGTGATGATAAAAAATTGGAAAAATATATAGAACGTTGGTAGTTCTACGGAAGAACACACACATCGCGATTTGCACAATGCCTTCGCATGCTCCTGTAAATTGATGACGGAAAGGCAAAGCGCATTTGGGATGCACGTGAAGTCGGTCTGTTATGAGTGATCAGATAATATGCAGTACGCAACGGCACGTAGGAAATACGCGTGCTTGCATGCGTGCGTGCATTGCACCATAGATTCAACAGTGGTTCTTTTGCCGCATCGCGGTCAAACGTGGGAAAGGTTCTGCGGATTTCCATGATACTACGTTTCGTAACCCTAACGTGCCGCAGTTTTGATCAAAGTTATTTTTAGTGACTGCGCGACTCACGAAATTCACATTCTAGAGAGTTTCTCAAATTTATTAAATTATCAAGAAAAAATGGGAAGACAAAATTTGATTCCTGAGAGCGCGTTATTTCATTGTTACAAAAAGTCTTTCATCTAGAAAACGTAACTTTATATGCACACACGTTAAATGTGCAATTCCATTGGTAATGATAAAAAAATATCGAATATGATGACAAAATAAAAACGATGAACAGTAATTCACTTCCATTCGATTTATTATTAATTTTCAAAACCACTCAGTGAAACAAATTTGGCCCCAGATGGGACCCGAACCTCCTCTTTACGACGAGTTGTTCTACCATTGAGTTATCGAAGACTCCGAATTCCACAAATGTAATTTGAAGAGTTGAATGCATATATGAATCGAGAATAAAGTACACAGCTCGATCAAAGAATCCTCAACCTCTTAAAAGAAAATCGCGGATTTTAATCTCACCAGATTTAAAGGGTTTGAAATTTTAGATTGGCAAAAAAAGAAAAAAAAAAATAGTTGTCTTTTAATTAATGAATTTTAAAACAAAAAATTCACAACAATTTTTAGGAAAGTATGCAAAAGCCATCAAAATGGAATTTTCTTCAGACTCATCCATGTTTATTTATCGCCAAGTTGAAGTTAAATCAACAAAGCAGAAAAGTACAGTCACATTTGAGATTTAAACAATAATTGAACTTTGTCATCGTACCGTTTAATCCAAGTTCTTTGTTTTTTTGTATACATGTATATGTTGATGAGTTCGTTTAGTGAAAAATATAGAGTCGTGGGGGTATTCTTGCCCGAGAACCGCGGGCGCAAATTTCGTACACTTTGCCTCGAAATTTCGTGCTGGTTGCGCGCGAAAAATGGAGTCGCAGGAGGAAGAGAAATTCGATGGTCGTGTATGGAAATCTTGTACAGGGTGACTTGGACCGTGTCCAACTAATAGTAAACATTTCAACGTCTATATTTGCGCTTACTTAAATTGCGTTCCGAGTCCTTTCACCCCTTAACTTTCATCTTCTTGTCGTCTACAACATTGTGCCGCTCCTGATGGAATCACGAATTATATTTGCGCAGCTTTCGCAACGTCGCTCCACACGCGAATCGAATACGAAACAATTTTAACGACTAATCGAAGACTCGGTGCGCAGTTCCAGTCGATCGATTTGAGCGAAATAAAAGCCCGGGTTGAAATATAAATAGTGTCCCTTAACCTACATACTTTCGAACACCCATTATCGAAGACGGTTAATTTCAGTCGAGTTAGCAACAGTGTTACTAACTGCCAGGATTTCCAACTCCTACTCTCGGCGGGACTTTAACACACGTATCATAATGGTCAAATCAAATGGATGCGGCTGGAATTGAGGTTACCGAATTCTGGCAGATAGAAACATTGCCAAACACTTTTCCATGCTAACAACCCTACATTCCTGAAAATATTATTTCCGTGACAAAAATTCTATCTTTTTGCCATTTTCTGTATGCATCTCAAATATTATCAACCTGATCGAAAACAAATTTTCCTCTGACAGTCGGATTGCACTTCCGATACGCGAATTCTCTTGTGCCAAGTACTGACAAGGTTTCGCACCTATGAGAATAGGATTTCGCTCATAGTAAGTAGATCCACGAATTGAGGGTAGTATTTTCATTGATGTAAAATCCAATCAATTGCATTGCGAACTGAAATCTTTTTCTCGTGAGGATCTCACCTTTTCACAGAATGAAAGTTGGTTAACGCATAATGATAATAAAACCTTTGGACCAGTTTTCCTTTGGAACATATATTTACAAAAGTGCAGACGAGTTTCACATTCGATGGAAACGATGCTGGAAAATTGTTGTATCGTAAAATGCGCGTGACTTATTTAAGCGCGGGCACCAACGCCCGCGGATAAACTCGTTTTGCAAATAAATTAAATTTTTGCCGACTTGGATGTTTGTTCGTTATTAACCGCTCATTCGCTAATAATAGGTTGGCCACGCGTTAATAGCCAAGGAAAAAAGCGACCGTGTATTCCTTACTGAACATTTATCACAAATTGATGCAGACGCCACGTAACTCGACTGACGTGTTTCCCGCTAATAACACGCCTACGTTACCGTATGAAGCGTAAGTTCTGACATTTTCTAACATAGTTCAGAATCAGCCACAATAAAAATACGATTATTCCACAATATTCGCATCTCCATATTACTGCCTCATACATAAATATTCGAGTGCCCCTTGGAGTACCATAAAATATGCAGATACTTTTCTGGCGTATTACAACCGCCATTTATAGTACCTACACGATCATCATCCTAGCGCCTCACGATTGCACCCTTGAAATCTTTTTTGAATTAACTTGAAATGGGTGATATCTGAACACGCACGGTTTATTCCGATGATGAGATTGTTTCGAGTTGCTGTTAATTTTGACTTATCCGTATTTCAACTTTGTCTGTCCTTAAATTTTAGATTTCTATAGGTGTATTTTTTTTTATTTAGTTTTGTTGATAATTGATGTTTGAATATTTGAAAGAAAATGGTAAAATCGTATAAAAATATCTTTATAATTACGTATGCAAAACTCAGAATTTCGACCCAGAAGCGATATTTGAAATATAAGTCGAATGTACAAACAAATTTTTTTCCTTAAAAATGTTTCGGTCCAAAAATAATGTCCTCTTTTACAAATCTAAAGTTATCTTTATCGACGTTTCGTTATGTAAGTGTAGAAGAATTTTCGAAAGTTCACAGTATTTGGCCTTTCAAAAATAACCAAACTTTTTTTTTGTGAAACAAGAGCTGTGACTACATGTCAGTTTGTAAAAATATAACGAAGAAGTGGAAACGTTGGACAAATTACTCTAATGATTACTCAGAAAACAATAATCAAAGACTACCACAGAAACATCTTCCGCGACAAAAATAATATATAAACACGCAATTAAAAAGTTCAAAAGAAATCAAGTTTGAAGAAACAAATGAGTCTACGGGGGAAGCAATTTAAATCCCGCGGAAGAGTCTGTCTGTGCGTAATGGAAGAAATAAATACCGCGACGAAGTTGGCGGTAGGAGGTGGTGTGGGTAGAACGGTGGGTAAATGTCTCAATTTTTCGCCGCCTCATTACTCCAACTTTGCAGTGCTACAAGGCTTATTGAAGAACTGAAGGCTTCCGATGATTGACCTACATATTTCGCTGCTGCAACCGTAAGTTGTATTTAAGGAATTGCGCACTATTGTCGCATAAACAAATGAATAAAAGCAATTACGAAACATGTGATCACCGGCAAGTAAACTTTGGATGAATATATATTTAAAAACATTCATTTTTCGAGTATAAAAAAGTATACTTTTTAGGTCCCTTCTCATTAATTGGATAACAATTTTACTTTGCAATCGAAAAGTACTAGTAATTTAAAGTACGTTCTAGGGGTTATGCTATCAAAAATAAATTTGGCTTATACAATTATTGAATGGTTTAATTAAAGTCACGCGATAATATAGACGGCTTATAATATGAAATTGACGCGAATATATTAGTTTAATAAAACAGTTTAAAATTATCTCTACCCAGTAT